>CAKNWT010327479.1:0-10658 GCA_932066315.1 Andricus coriarius | reverse complement strand
ATTAAAAAATTAAGGAAAAATTTGAATCATTTTAAAAAAGGCCTAGAAGTTTTAAAAAAATTTCAAAAATAATTTAAAATTTTCAAAATTGTGAAAAAATAACCTGGAAGATTTTTAGGGAATTACAGGAACAATTCGCGTCAGTTAAAAGTTCTTCAAGTTCTAAATGCCGCTTGAGCGGGATGCACAATAAATTTACAGGAATTCAAATTAAATTTAAAAAAAAATTAAGTAAAATTCATAAAAATTGAAATAAATTGGAACAAATTAAATCAAATTCCATTGATTTCAGTAAAATGAGAGTGAATTCAGAAGAATTGAAGGTCAAAATTCCGCTATTTAGAAAACAAATTAATGATACTGTTGAAAATGTAACTGTTTTGTTAAAAAATCATCTTTTTTTAGTTAAAGATTCACCTCTTTTGCTGAAAATGAAAATATTCCATTTGTATTTAATCTTCTTAGTTCAAGAATCATCTTTTGGGTTGAACTCTTTTGTTGAAAGTTAAGTTTGTTATTAAGATTCATTATTTTACTTAACAATTCATATCATTAATACAAAATGTAAATGTTTTATTGTGAAGTAGTTTTTTTGTTATAAGGAATTAATTTTTTAAACTGAAAATGATAATATTTGATTTTTGGTTCCAACAGGATATTTTTATTTAAAAACTCATCATTTCTAGTTGAAAACTCAATAATTTGGCCAAAAATTCATATATTTTTTAGGAAATTCGCGTCTTACGGGTAGAAATTTAATCTTGGATCATTTTTGGTTTAAAATTCAAATGTTCGGTTAACAATTAATCTGTTTTGGTTGATGGTTCAACTATTTTGTTGAAAATTCATATTTTTGGTTGTGAATTTAACTATTTGGTTGAAAAATCGTCTTCTTTAGTGTAATTTTACTAGTTGAAATTTTATTTTTTAATTCATTGTATTGAATGAATATTTTTATTATTCCATTTTTGGCTTGAAAAATCTTTTTCAGATCAAAGTTCGACTATTATTTCGAACATTTGTCTTTTGATTTAAAATTCATCATTTAATGTAAGCAAGTCATTTTTCTGGGTTGAAAATTAACTTTTTTGTTGAAGATTCAGCATTTCGTGTACAAAAATTCGACTTCTTGGCTTGAAAATACAACTGCATGCGGTTGAATTCTAAACTTTTTTGTTTGAGGATTTGGTCTTTTTGAATGAAAAATTCATCATTTATGATAGGAAAATCATATTTCTCATTTGAAAATTTATATTTCTTGGTTGAAAATTCGACTCTTCTGTTAAAAATGAATCTGTTTTGGTTGAGGATTAAACCACTTTGTTGAAAGTTTGTATCGTTTAGTTGAAAAATAAACAACTTGGTTTGATGATTAAAAACTTTGAAACAAAATGGCTACAATTGATTCATCATTTTAGTTCAAAATTGATATTGGGCTGAAATTTCTTTTTTTTTTTTGTTAAACTTAAAAGTTTGAAAATTCTTTTCGTTTAAAATTAATTTGTTGAAATGGAAATTTTGAAAATTCTATTTTTAGTTTTAAAAAATTTCTCTAATTTAAAATTCACCTTTCTTGTATGGAACTTCATCTATTTGGTTAAGGATTTAACTATTTTGTCGAAAATTCGTCTTTTCTTTGAAAATTCTCAATTTTTGTCAAAAATCACCCTATATTAAAGATCACCAAACAGACTTTATTTTCGAAATGCCACAAATAATGATTTGAGAAATAAAAGTCAGTAATGTGATTCGAATCAAAATCGACATTAATTGACTACATTACACAATTTGTTTATTTATTTTGCAATTCAAGATTATTTCTGGTCACCCGATATAAATATTGTTGATCTATTTATTGTTCAGAATATTTTCATTATATTTCAGAAGAAATCCTGTACGTTTTATTCCAGGAAAAAAATGTTTATGAGATTTTTCAAGACATTGATTTTAATTTGAGGCTGACTCCTGAATAAATAACTAATATTTTCTAGGGCTGAAAGAATTTTTTATAATTGCATGTGTGTTTTTTTTCTTATTTAAATTAAAAAATAAGGGGCTGGAAACGGCAACGACCACGGAATTGGTAGGGAATTATTTTCCGCTTTTTATTACAATGATTTTCTAATTCAAAGGCTTAATGATTTGCATGTATTAAATGGAAGCTTGTAACACTTTTTAACTCAACAGTTTTATGTTATTTACCGTTCAATTGCAAAATTAAAAATGTTTAACTTTTAGAAATTGAATACTTTTGTTCTAAGTCATAGAAGTTTCTTTGATTGAATGATATGGTTTTTTGTTGCTATGAAAATTGTTAAATGTTAAAGACAACTTTTTAAATTGTTGTTGCAATTCAATACAACAATAATCTTAGAAAAATAGTTATCAATGCAAAGGAATAATACAATGACCAAATTTCTAATCGAAGGGCAATAATTACAAAAAAAAAAACACTATGCACTTTTGAAGTTAAACAATAATTAAAAAAAATACATTAAACAAAAAAATGGTTGTTTTCTCAAAATAGCTAATTACGGTATAGTTCAAAAATAAATATATATTAATCAAATACGATTTTTTAAATTGTTGGAGTTCGGGAATATGAAAGTGCCGGATATTTTATAACTCCGCAATATTCCATCGCGAATTTTATTATTCAGGAATTTTCAGTCGCCCCATAAAATTAATAAATTTAACGAAATTTTCAAAACAAGAAGAATGTTTTTAAAATGTTTCACTATCGATAACATTAGCTTTAAGGCTTCTACAACGCTTGGCATTCACAATTCACAAGCAAGCTGCCGAATTACTAGCGTGATCCACCATTGCTTCTTTGTAAGTCCTTCGTTTATCTTTTATCATAATATTGTATGTATTTTTGAGCTGAAAATACTTTTTATTGTTAAGCCCTTTAAATCGCTTTCACGACATTTTTAAAATTTTTTCCCATACTATGCTTTACCTCATGACATTCCTTATCAAACCACATCTTATCTCTGTAAACAGTGCCTCGATTATTCTTAAGCCCCCTTTTCATTTCTAAACTCTCTGCTACCTCCGCCACCGCTTTTGTTCAATTGTCATTCATATCGTTAAAACCCAGATCTGTCCTCGCTACTTCGTTTTTCCGTCTCATACGCTTATTAAATTTCTCAGCTTAAGTTTTGTCAAACATTAATCCAACCATCACCGGCTCATTTCCTTGCTTATGGAATGACTCAATATTAACGTCAGCTAAACATAAGATGATCGGGAGATGATCTTGCATGGTCACAATCGGCAACACTTCAAAATCCTTTACTATTGACATACCGTTCATAGAGACCCAGGCCAGATCTTGCATTAGCGGTACTAATGTATGCTTCTAAGCTACTATTGGATGCTTTTCTACCTGCCAGATCTCGATTAAGTGGATGCCCTTTTCTTTTGGCTTATGTACCTGTCTGCCAGATTAATCAGACTCATCCTCTTCCCGTGTCTCGTCATCCTTTCCTCGCTTACGCTTGCTTCTTTGTAAGCAAGCGTCCACCTCCTGGTTGCACATCTCCTTGTCACTCACGAAGATTTTTTTAAACCTTTATTATCGATTTAATCCCCAGTTTTTTCAAGCTAGTTGATTGGCGAATTAATTTCCTTCTCTGCTCTCTTTCCTACATCGTACGGTCGTTTGCAACTGTAAGCTCCAGCTTCTTAAATTCCATTATCTTTGAGAAGACCATCCTTACCCATCGCGACTAATACATTTAACTATGACGGGGCGTTGAGCTTTCACTTTCATCAGCCGGTATACGGCTGCTATGGTTACATCTGGGATTTCAAGCATGACTTTTTGGAAAACTGCTGCTATTGTTTCAAAGAGATTCCTATTGCTTTCTTTATCATCCTTCAAGTTGAAAATTATGATATTACTTTTTCTAATCATGATATCGATCGAGTCCACGTTCTCCGAGATAATATTCACTTCTTCCGTTAATGAATTAATGCTTTTCTGGCCATCAGCTGTAACTTTACAGGCACCTTGCAAGTCCTTGCGAAGCTCATCATGCGAGGCTGTTAGCGTATCGTTGGACTTTTTAAGATTGGTTAACGCATCCGCTACAGTACTCTCCATGTTTCCGCTTACCTCTTGAAGACATTGCTGTATTTGAGATGCAACGCTGCTGTTTAAATTACATATGCAGCAAATATTCCATTCAAGACACAAAGCCAAACATACTTTCAATGGACTAGCAAAATCAAAACACCTTTTTGAATTGGCACTAATGGACAAGACAAGATCCAGTGATCAGGGAGCCGGATCTATTTGCAAACACGTCAGCTCACTATTACGATTCCAACAGAACTGGTTTCACAAAATAGTTGGTTATCTAGCTCTGTACTGTCACCTTTTGAATTACTAATGGTCATAATATCTATTATTTAAATTGACAGAAAGAAATTCTAAAAAAAATTTTTCTCGGTTTGTTTATTATCAGGATATCTGACTTATCATATTACAGGGTTCCTTATGAAAGAAATGCACATGGTGTCATAAAAATTCAGTCATTGATGCGATCGTTACAAATGTATAAAGTTCTTCAAAATAGTCCCCTCCTACATCAATCTACTTCCGGAGACGTGTCTGCCATGCCTGGAAGGCGCTCTTAAAGTCCTCAGCTGGAATGCCTTTTAAATGCCTTGTAAAATGAGCTTGAATGTTTTTCATGGACACAATGTTTTCCTTTGAGCTTCTTCTTCAAGCGGGAAACAAAAAAAAGTCACTGGGAGCCAGGTCGGGACTGTAAGGGAGCTGGGTACCACTGTGGTCTTGCTTCGGGCCAGGTAGTCGGCGAAGATGTGCCATCTTTAGGCTGGTGTTCTGGACAAGCAATCATCCTTGAAGGCCTCTTGAAGCATCCAGTAGGTTTCCGTAGCATCCTGCCCAAGCCGCACGCAAAATTTGATGGCATATCGTTGTTCGAGCGAACCCTCCATCGCGCCATGTTACAACTTTTAAAAACACGCTTCAAGCGGAACCACGTCCTGACGCTCCCACTGATCGGAGCAAACTTCATATCAGAGTAAACTTATGTGCATTACTTTAATAATGAGCCCTGTATATTTAAGGACACGTCTGACCAAAGAAGGTCACTACCACTGAAAATGCGCCGCTCGCAAGTATGGTGCTAATGACTTTTTTATTTGATAACCCACGCAATTTTGACGTCGGAGGGACCAAACTGTCCACTAGGGTGAGGCCCTAGTGGTTTATATTTATGCGGGATCCTGGTCATGTTGTGTGGATTGATGCAACATTTATTCGAGGATTAATCTACACGAAAAATAACCTTAACTTTACCGCAACTGGTTGAGGATCAGTTATGGTCGAATATCAAGATTAAACAATTCAGATTCGTGGTGGTAAATCAACGTAATACACCGTGATAAGAAGAGTCTAAGAGAGAGAGAGAGATTTCAATAAAATAAAATTGAAATGACCTTACTTTGATGTATGGTACTACTGGCCCTCCTCCACGTTACTACTTTCACGAAGTTTCGTCAATTAGCACTTACTCACGAATTCCGTGTGCTGCTAACCGGTAGCGTGTGCACAAAGCTTTGTTTCACACTTAATTTTTGTTTTCATCATACTTCAATCGAAAATTCGACTTTTGATGCCTGTCGAGCGGGTCGAAAATTGAGTTTTCTTTTCTAGGGAAGAAACTGACAGACCAATGTAAAAACACCGCCATTAACATTGATCTCTCACTTTATTAGCTAATTTATCCAGGGAAGAAACTGACAGACTAATGTAAAAACACCGCCATTAATATTGATCTCTCACTTTCTTCCCTAGGGTAGAAAACTCGATTGTTGACCCGCTCCACAGGCATCGAAAGTCGAATTTTCGATCGCTAACCAAACAAGTCAGGGTCCCTATAGGTTTTCGGTGTCGCTGAATTCGAATCCATTGTCCGTTTGTCCCATGAGGTCAGGGTGAAGATCAATTCAAGGTCAAACCTACAAAATTGATCGCTAACCAAATAAGTCAGAGTACCTACAGGTTTTCGGGGTCGCTGAATTCGAATCCGTTGTCCGTTTGATCCCATAAGTTCAGGGCAAAGTTCACTTCAAGGTCAAACTTAAAAAATTCATCGCTAACCAATTAAGTCAGGGTATATGTAGGTTTCCGGGGTCGCTGAATTCAAATTCGTTTTCCGTTTGGTCTCATTAGGTCAGGGTCAAGGTCAATTCACGGCTAAGCCAAACGGAAAACGGATTGGAATTCAGCGACCCTGAAAATATAAGACCCATCTAGTCTGGTCCGTGTTGCAAGGGCTTAGATTTTGTGGTCCAGTGTTATTTACAAAGAAAAATTTTTTTTTTTCTATATTTAGAAAAACAAATGTAAGTTTCTGTTTCCAAAAATATGTGTAACAGTCATATGAGTGAATTTTAAATCAACTCTGTTAGCTAATCGTCACTAATGAGGTACTTACAATAATAGTTGAATGAAAAATAATTTTTTCTGCAATAAAACGACAGATTGAGATACAGTAATAACTTTTTATTGAATGCTACATATTCCAATGATTACATTACATTAAATTTACACATGCCTGACTAACAGAAAATTCTACTGGTTCGACACTCTAGCAACTGCGCCTGTCTTTAAAATATCTGTACCAGTAATCGCCTACAATTTTTCATATTTTTAATTCATTTTTTTATTTATTTATTTTTTTTAAATAGTACACAAGAAAAATCGCAGAAGAACCCGTGTATAGTACAGCGGACCTAAGTTTGACTTTAATCTAGAAGCAAGAGTGCCAATCCTTTTTTTATTTTTTTATTTAGGTTTTTTTAAACCTTATACTCGAAGACATGGCTGGTTTATAAGAACAATAAATTATAATTAGGTTGAAAAAGATCAGAAGTCGGCATACTGCATTACCCCTTGGTTCACTGTACAAACATATGTTTTAGGACTTTTGGCTAATGGTTCTTCTTCCATCTGGAAATGAAAAAATATTCAATTTAAATATTAGCATGATTAATTGCTCACTATGCGTGCGTGTCGTTTTTCAAATTGAGGAAAAAACAATTTTGATTGGAATATAATTTAATACATAATTTGTATCTCCACCACAAGCGATTGAAAGGAGGGGTTTCGATAAGGCCCTTTAGCGGTCCTGTCAAGGAACATATCCTTGATAGGACCCTTATGAACAAAATCTCTAAACTTAGCTTGGTTTTTAAGAATACGCCATTTTTACTGTTTTTGCAATCTTTATATATTTATTTCGTATAGAGCGCAACCGAGTAACGAAACGATTTTCGCATATATTGTGCACAAATAAATGAGCTACTATATACATAAAAATTGTCGTGTTACCACATTGCGCTCATATCAAAAAATAAAGTAATTGAATTTTGGATAATATTTTATTTATTTATTTTGTACCATGAGCGCAATGTTGTGACACGACGATTTTTATGTATATAGTAGCTCATGTATTTTTGCACCATATATGTGAAAATCGTTTTGTTACTCAGCTGCGCTTTATACGAAATAACTACATAAAAACTGCAAAAACTACAAAAATTGCATATTTTTGCAAAACAAGCAAAGTTTAAAGTTTTTTTCATAAGGCTCTTATCAAGTATCACAAGAAGTATATGTATTTTTGGAAGCCTTATATTTTTTAAATTATACAAAAAGTAAGAATAAGCTCGATGATAAACTTTAAAAAATAAGATACAGGGGGGGGGGGGCGATAAAGGGCCTTATCGAAACCCCTCCTTTTCCGTCCATAACATATTGAATCATCTACAAAAGACAAATTTTCAACACAATAGTTGATTCCTCAAAAACAACGAAAATTCTTTAAATCATAGAAAAATATACATTGGCTCTCAGTGCAAAGAAAGTTTCTTTGAATAAAAGCAATTTCTTTTGATTCAATAAAATTTCTTTGGATCAAAGCATTTTTTGGTTATTTCAATAGAAATTTGTAATGGAATAAAATGATTTTCTTTATTTTCTAGGGTTTTTGTAGTCCAGAGCAGAAACTCTTATGGTTTGGGTCAGATGCCCAATGTACCTTTTTACTGGGAGGGGTAGTAGGGTTAGTAGGGTGGGGCAGTAGGAGAGGAATAGGCAGAGGGGCACTAGGAAAGGGGTTGCACCAGAAGGGAAGTTATAGGAGAGACAGTGAGGAAAAAGTGGGATGGTATCTAAACGACTCTAGTAGTAGGGAAGTATGAGATGGGAGGGTAAGTGAGGGATCGATGAGGAGAAAGTTTGGCGAGAGGCAGTATTGGATGCGAGGGGAAGCATACGTAGGAATATAGAGATGAGGAAGTAGGGCATGGTTTTCAGGGTTAGTATGGGAAGCTAGTATATATACTGTAGAAGAGGGAAGGCCAAAAGAGGAGGAGGTAGAGGTGGTTACGGAGGGGGAAGTATAAAATGTGAATGAGTTGTTACACAATATGCGGGGAAGTAGGGAAGTAGTACGCAAAATAATTTAGGACTGGGGGAGTAGGAAATGAGTAGTAGGGGTATTAGGTAGGGGTAAGTACGAGAGAGGGCTGAGAAGTAGGAGAGGGAACGGAATGGTAAGGCTGGGTAGAAGGAAATTAAGGAAGGCGAACTTAGGTGGTTGTAGGGGGAAGTATGTGAAGGAGTATATGGGTGGAGAGGTTAGAGATGTGTAGTAGATGTAATTGGGATGCAGCAGTGGGTGAGGGCAAAAGTGAAGGGAAGGGGAAGTAGAAGAGAAGTGGTAAGTTACTGGTAGGTGGAGGGAAAGTTAAGTGATGGGCAGTTGGGGAGGGGATTTTTGGGGACGAGATTGGCTATTAATAAGTCATGGAGAAGTGAGGGGTGGGATAGGAGTGTAGAGCGGAGGAAAACTTTATCAGAAAAATAGTACGAAATTTGTATATAAAACATTAAATAAACTTACAATTTCTTATAGAAGTTCAGATGGTCGTTCGTTTGCGCGTCCGTCGTGCGTAGTAACGGTAATATCATAATTTATATTATAAAATATATCTAAAGCTGGTCCTGTGATATACCCGTTTTGCGAGGGCGTATCGTTACCAATGGGGCTTTCTTCTGAGAATCCTGAAAATTAAAAAAATATTATATATATTCTTAATAGAAACGTTTAATACTCTATTGAAAAAAATGTTTTAAGTTAGGGATGCTTCACAAATTAGGTATGATGATTTGGGGTGGAGATTTGGAAAAATGTTATTGTTTCTTATGAGGGAGCGGAGAAAACACTAGTATAGGTATCTAAAGTCAGTAAAGTTTTTCTTTCAAAAAGAGATTTTAACATTTTACAACTTAGAGGAAAATACCTCAGAAAGTCGATCGGTTCAAGTAAAGGTGAAATTTTCGAGTCGAATAGATAAATTTTTAAGCAAGAATGAAATTGCTACATTTCCATTAGAAAAAATTAGTATTCATCCAAGAAAAATCGAATTTTCAATATAAAGGTTAGATCTCGACAAAAAAATATGAAGGCTGAGCCAAGATGAATAATTTCATAGAAAAAAGGCAGTTTTCGCGAAAATAAATAAACTTTGAATTAAATCGTTGAGCTGTGAACTAAAAAAAAGTAAATTTTCAATAAAAAATGGAATGTTCGTTTCAGCTAAAAAATTAATTTAAACTCCAAAAATATAATAAATTTTTAACCAAATAGTTAAATTTTGATTCCAAGAAATGCATTTTTAACTAAAATGGTGAATTCTTAAACAAAAAAATTAATGTTTGATAAACTTGTCCAACTTTAATCCATGTGGTTGAATTTTCAACTAAAAAAAACAAAGATTTTTAATAAAAAATGAAATTTTCCGTTAAACAAATTAATTTTCAACCAAAAAAGAATGAATTCTCAATAAACTAGTTTGATTTTCACCAAAAATGAAATGTTCAATTACAGAGAATAATTTCCTACCAAAAAAGGTGAATTTTCAACTAAATAAGATAAATTCTAAGCTAAAAATGGAGAATTTAAATTCTCAGTGCAATTGTTGAATAAGAACTGAAAATATATTTTTTTAAATTAATTTACTTTCTTCACTTATACTCACCAAAAGAAATTGCCACTAAAGCAACAATAAGGAGCTTCATCCTGGACGTAATTAAAAATTTACCCCAAAAAATAGGAGAGTAAGACTTTTAGTAGAAACAGAAATTTTACTTTTTTCTTGTGCTGATGTCGAGACAGTGATTTTGGTACATTTATATACTGACATTTTTGACACAGTTACCTTGTCTCCATTTATAGTGGATTTATCAGAAATGGAAAACGTGCGTATGAAACGCATTTTTTCTTATCCAGGTTTTATTTGCCAGACCTTAGACTCGTTCCAAATAACATGTTTTTCAACTAGAACTAAAAATTCAACGAATTTTTTAATTTAATTTTTCAAAAATCCTTTTTCATATTTTCAAGCTAAAAATTCAATCACTTTGCTGACAAGTCGTTATTTTGCGAAATAGAAATAGTCGAATTTTTAATTAAAGAAATTAATTTTCATCCAAAAAGATGAATTTAACAAAATTTTCATAATTGTTGAACATATAAAATTTTTTTTTCGAATTTTTAAGTGAAGTAATATGATTTAAAAGTTTAAAAAAACGCAAAATAGAGAAAAGC
>CAKNWT010327472.1:0-11892 GCA_932066315.1 Andricus coriarius | reverse complement strand
AACATAAGGGTAGAATAAGGCAATATATCGAGTATCATATTTTAGTATATGTACCTCCGAAGCGCCACAGTACCCTCAATTTTTACATTATTATAATTCTTCTCCATTTGCGCAAACGGGGTCGAGATTTAAACCGCATAGCAAACTAACAGCTCATAAAATCCGAGCAGACAGCGCAGACAGCCAACAGCAAGGAAGCAGGACGGGAGGGTGAAACGAAACCAGCACGGAGCACTGGTCCCGCGCATGACATGGCGTCACTACCGGACAGCCATGTTTCACCGACGAAGTGGGGATGTGACACAAGGAGTCCCCATTTTCCATCGGCGACACCATTACATGGTGTCACCAGCAGACGGCCATGTTTCACAAACGAAGTAGTGTGGTACCACAAATAGTCGCCATTTTTTATCGGCGACACCATTACATGGCGTCACTACCAGACGGCTGTGCTAAACCGGTGAAGTGGGGGGTGCCGCAACTAGCAGCCATGTTTCGCCGTCGACATCATACCTTCGCGTCACGGCTGGCGGCGAGCAGCGGTACGGAGTCGATCACCCAGTCAGGACGTACCAGCCCTGCAACCCCACACCGTTAGGATTCACTCGCAGTGTCGAAGGCAGTACGCAACCGAGTCGTCCAGCCCTGCACCACGGCATGACTGGACGACCCCACGCTGCAGAGATTCAGTAAACGGCCATGCTCGAGTCAGCACATGAGGACCAATGGGCAGCACGCAGCAGAAGTAAGAAGGCACCCATTGGCCGAGATCGACAGGCCAGCCATCTTCACTCCAACCGACCAATCGACAGGCACGACACGGAGAGTCGAGATGTAAGGAAGCAGAGAGGAACGCGGGACCTGTCACTTACGTTTTCTGACTTAGCGGCGGTGCGTCCGCAGGAACCGGAATCACAAAGATTGCATTATTTGAAGGAGCCCATTTGAAAAGACATTAAAATGGACGAAGACAAGGCAACTTACGCGAAATGGCTACAAGGTGAGTGGCCTCTTTGCTTATGTCCGCAGTGATAGTTTGCACTCTCGACCTCCACGCGGTAACGACTACCGGGACCGCGTGTGCTTGAAAATAAATCAGTGTATAGTGTCGACCGAGACTCCCGCGAAACCCAGGAGTGAGGCACGCCCGACTCAAAGCCCGACGACAGATAGTTGAGGCTGGCGTTCCTCGAGGGAACCGTTGGTGGGAGCACGCGGGTTGCATGTCGAACGACGTGGTGCAAGCGCGGGCCTCTCGGGCGGCCATTTTGCGTAGTGGGTCACTCTGGCGATTGGCCGACCATTTTTGATACTGATGAAATTCACGGGAATGTTTGCGTAGTTATTGAAAATCAATGTAGTGTTCCTTTTAGCTCAATAAATACTTTGTTTTGATATTGTAAATTTTGAATGTAGTGTTAAATTTCACAACCGTCACTTTCGAGAAATAAAATACTCTCTCACTCTACCGATCTCACCCCTCTTCTCATGCGAGTTTATTAGTGAGCTAGTTAACCTAATAGTTGCGACGAGACCGGAACCGACGGGGCTCGGATAGGTTAACCTATCTGGCACCTGACAAATTCAAAGAGCTTCGTGGGTTGTTCGTGAGTCGAAAGAGTGCGACTCACGAACTCGGTGTAATCCGGTATTCGTGTCGAAGCTAGGAGGTAAGTGGCAGCCAACAATTTTAATATAACTGGGTCTTCCAATCCTGGGCCATCCCCGGCCAGCACGTGATTAGCCGTGGTGCACACCGAAAAAGTTGGAAAGCCTGGTTACAAATGGCGCCCAACATAGATGGCCGTCACAGGTTGACGCGAACGGAATGAGAGAGAGGAGAGGAGCGGAAGGTGACGGTAAGCAGCCAGAAGTGGTCGAACAGTAGAATGATATTCCTACCTGCTTACTATAATGATGAGTAATTTTTGCTTTTCTCACGGCCGCTTGGCTCTCGCTTATAGAAATACGTACCACCCCCTCTTAACTTAGAATTATAATTTTTCTTTCTGCGCAAATACACTAGGTAACAGATATTTGCGCGGAATACATTGAATCCAGACTACCTCGGTTTAAAACTCGAACAGAACATTAAATAGAAATTTTTTTTCAAATAATTTTTTTTTAATGACATTTTTTTTTTTAACATTTAATCCATTGCAAAATGAAAAGGACTGTTCCTGAGTAATCCTTGAAGAATTATACATGTTGTTTCGAAATTTTGTTTTATTTTGTGGGTACTTTTGAGAATTATTCAGACAGGGTCCAAATTTTTCGATACGTAATAAGGGGTAAATTACCGGAAAGTTAAGGGCATTCTTTTCATCTCCTTTTGCTCTTCCAATTTTCTTTTCTTTTCAGAAATACATTTCTTTATTCTAATCTAGAGAAAAATTTCGCGAATTTTTAGGGACGAGTAAGAACGAGCACCGGAATTTGAGAAGATTTTGAGAGGAACGCGTAAGCTTGGGACTTTTTCGAGAATTTCGGATAATTTTCGGCAGTCCGAAAATAAATTCAAGGGAATAAGGGGAAAGCGACACCAGTTTCCGAGTTTCTCAGGTCACTTTTTTTTTAGTTTTTTGGAGGTAGTCGACTTGAATATAATTGGACAATGGATTCTTACGACCGTATGGAGGGGGAATCAAGACAAGGCGATACGCGGGAAGACCCTGGTTTACCGGAAAGTTCGGCTAATAGCGAAACGCAGTCCGTAATCGGAGCCTCAGAGGATTGAAGCTAAACACGATCGGGGTGGATGAAGTTTTGCGGAAGCGAAAGGGGCGGTACTTCGCGCGTCAGGGGGATGACCAGGTGGTACCCTGGTACGCAGAGGACGACGACCTTCAGGAGTTCGTACCAAGGGACGAGGGGACTTGCGCGAATATAATGGGTCCCCCAGAGGGTACCAGACAGCGGATCGGGTTTCACCAACCCTTCACGATGTTGGAGAAGACCCCCCATGGGCACCGATATTGGCCAGGGATTAGGCGAGACCAGGCCATCAGAGGCGTTATCACCAACCTACACCCAACCTCCCAGCAGAGACCTGTGGAGGGGGGATGAAAGGGGAGTGGCACCACCTACTCAGGCAAAAACATCGGTTGGGGGGAACAAGAGGAGCACTACGGACGGGGATCCTCGTTTCGCGAAAGTTAATACTAGGCCACGCGGAACAATGACTAGGGCCGGTGCGACAGGCGAGGGAACAGACGCGTGCATGAACCAGCGCGACGATACCAAGGCGCGAGTTTTAGTCATACCCGGGACATTAGGACGCAATATGTCCCAACGACGGGAGAGGGCCAGGATGGGCCATATGGGGAGCCAGGGCGACAGAATAGAGAGCAGAGTTCTGCCCCGCAGAACAGGTACTGCCACGGCTGGGACGAAAGACATGAAAATGAGGGCAATGTTCAAAAACACACGCTTCGGCCAGGAGCCCTGCGCGAATTTGAACCGGAAGCCACCACGAGTCACGGGTATGCTCAGGGATGGGGGCGAGGCCCCCTGCGACCCCTTAGCAAACCAAGGGACGTGACAAGAATCTTGGAAGGTTGGAAGGTCAGTTTTAAAATACAAAAGGGCACAAGTGTGGACAACTTCTTGTGGAGGGCACTGGTTCCGTCGGAACAGATTGCGATGGAACACATGGGATCAGTGCAAGCGGCATTTTCAAGCCCGCTTTGGGGATGCGTTCTACCAAGAAAGTTTAGAAGAGCAGATCCTCTCACGTAGGCAGGGCCAAGAGGAACCGGTCGCAGACTACCTGACCAGTATGTATGGGCTCTACCAGCTCTCGATCAGGCCAATGGTTCTCGAAGTCCAAATGAATAGGGTGTAAGCGAATCTCAGGTCCGATTTTAGGAGGGCCATCAGACGTTACGAATTTACAGACTACAACAGTCTGGCGGTCCTATCGGTCGAATTTCAGCGCGTTATATCCACGATAGGCGAGGGTATAGCCCCTTCGCCCCCCTAGAAGTCCCTTATCCCAAAATATGCGTATAAAGGTAAGGGGGCGCAACCCAAAAAGAGCAGTTCTGTGGCCGCTATCACCCCGACTTCAGACGATAGCGATACTCCAAAAAACACATCCGAGTTGGCACATCTGATTAAAACGCTTATCGCAGCGATTGGAGTCGAAAAGCGTGGAACAGGTGCCAACTCGGCTAAGGACGAACCGACGAGCAAGTCCACGACCGACGTGGCCAATAAGCGTAATACCAGAGGCCCCCGGTACCAGAAGGGCTCGGAATGCACCTCCAGAAAACAAGGGGATGATTCCGAAGTGGAGTGCTAGAATTGCCGACAGAAAGGTCACTTCCAGATCGGCTGTACGAAAAGCCGACGGCGTGATTATTGTCGTCGGTGCGGTAAGGAGGAAGTGACCACTAAAGAGTGCAAACTGTCCGGGAATTGTCCGGGAAATAGAAGAAGGGAAAAGGCGTGGGGGTCAACCCTCCTTCATCCAGTCCCGGGCTGACCCCACAGGACGACAGGCACATTTTGTAACAGATCAAGCCCGAGCCGACGAAACCGGCAGTAGTGGGGATAGCCCAGGAGGCAACCCCCGCTCCCATAGATTTTCCGTCGCCCTCGGCAGACATGATCCCTGTAATCCGTACAGTAGAAACGGAAGACACCATCGTTCTTAGTACAAGAACAAGGGTGCGCGAAAGACAGAATCAGGTGATACACGCCCTGCTAAAGGCGAATGAGCCACCAGCGGTATCACCGGATGAAGGCCCTTCGTTACCGTTAGGATTAGAGGCGAAGAAGTATTAGGGACGGAGGACGGACAATTGATACGGAAGTTTCCAGTAAAGCTGCTAATGCCCTACCACGACGAGGGACCACCTAGAGAGAAGGGAGTAGTAAAACAATAAATATTCAACTCCTTCCGGGTAGTTCCCCTAGACCCTTGCATGCCCGGGGGTACTGCAGAAAGACACCGCTGAGACGTGTGCCCCACCCGGAGACACTTCGCATCAGGGAACACAAGACTTTGTTTTTTTTTTTTTTTGGCCGGGAACCCCTCCAAAGTTTTTTTTACAGTTTTGGTTTTCCGGTGGCGTCACCAGACTGGCACCATGTTTTTTTTATTTTATTTAGTCTGTTGAATTTTCGCATTTTGAATTTATTTGGAATAAACTTGCCAAGTTCTTAGGCGCGGTAAGCGAGAGCCATGCAAATGTGGGAGGACCTGGTAGAGGACCCAGAGTAGACCAGCTACAATTTAGTTTATTTTTTATTTTATTGACTTGTTTATTTCTCCACGTAACATGCTTCAGGGGTTACCTTTCAAAGGAGTCACACGATAGTGCGAGCTGGGAAGTACTGAAGGAGGAGAAACGAGGTCACAGCGCGAGTAACTAGAGCCTGTAGGCTTCGGCTAGGCCCGGGGGAGTTGTGACGAAGTTTTCGCAAAGGGGGTCTAGATTTGAACGGCATATCAAACTAACAGCTCGTAAATACCGAACAGACAGCTCAGACAGCCAACAGCAAGGAAGCAGGATGGGAGGGTGCAACGAAACGAGCACGGTGCACCGGTCCCGCGCATGACATGGTGTCACTACCGGACGGCCATGTTTCACCGACGAAGTGGGGATGTGACACAAGGAGTCGCTATTTTCCATCGGCGACACCATTACATGGCGTCACTACCAGACGGCCATGTTTCACCGACTAAGTAGGGTGGTGCCACAACTAGTCGACATTTTCCATCAAAGACACCATTACATGGAGTCACTACTAGACGGCTGTGCTACACCGATGAAGTGGAGGATGCCGCAACTAGCAGCCATGTTTCGCCGTCGACATCATACCTCATCGCCACGGCCGGCGGCGAGTAGCGGTACGGAGGAGTCGATCACCGAGTCAGGACGAACCAGCACTTCAACCCCACAAAGTTAAGCTTCACGCACAGTGGGGGACGACCCCACGCTGCTGAGATTTAGTAAACGGCCACGTTCGAGTCAGCACGTGAGGACCAAGGGGCAGCACGCAGCAGAAGTAAGAAGGCACCCACTGGCCGAGATCGGCAGGCCAGCCATCTTCACTCCAACCGGTCAATCTACAGGCACGACACGGAGAGACGAGAAGGAAGGAAGCGGAGAGGAATGCCGGACCTGACACTCACGTTTTCTGACTTGGAGGCGGTGCGTCTGCAGGAAACGGATTTACAAAGATTGCATTATTTGAAGGAGCCAATATCAAAAGACATTAAAATGGACGGAGACAAGGCAACTTACGTCAAATGGCTACAAGGTGAGTGGCCTCTTTGCTTATCTCCGCAGTGATAGTTTGCACTCTCGACCTCCACGCGGTAATGACTACCAGGACCGCGTGTTCTTAAAAATAAATCAGTGTATAGTGTCGACCGAGACTCCCGCGACACCCAGGAGTGAGGCACGCCGGACTCAAAGCCCGACGACAGATATTTGAGGCGGGAGTTCCTCGAGGGAACCGTTGGTGGGAGCACGCGGATTGCACGTTGAATGACGTGGTGCAAGCGCGGGCGTCTCGGGCCGCCATTTTGCGTAGTGGGTCACTATGGCTATTGGCCGACCATTTTTGATACTGGTGAAATTCACGGGAATGTTTACGTAATTATTGAAAATTAATGTAGTGTTCCTTTTAGCTTAATAAATACTTTGTTTTGTTATTGTAAATTTTGAATGGAGTCGTGTTAAATTTCACAACCGTAACTTTCGAGAAATAAAATACTCTCTCACTCTGCCGATCTCACCCCTCTTCTCATGCGAGTTTATTAGTGAGCTAGTTAACCTGATAGTTGCGACCAGACCGGAACCGATGGGGCTCGGATAGGCTAACCTATCTGGCGCCTGACAAATTCAACGAGCTTCGTGGGTTGTTCGTGAGTCGAAAGAGTGCGACTCACGAACTCGGTGGTGCACACGGAAAAAGTTGGAAAGCCTGGTTACAATGTGACTATATTATATATAATATATTATACAAACTACTGCTATATGAAATCAATTATATTCAACAAAATAATCGAATCCACAACCAAACTAGATTCATTTTTGACCAAACAATTGCATTTTTAGCGAAAAAAGGACATTTCTACCAAATAAAATTAAATTTCAAATACAAAAGACGAATTTTCAAAACAGTTGAATTTTCAACAAGGTTCATCAACTTTCAACCAAATAGTTTAATTTTCAACTAAAAAGACTGATTTTCTACCAGTTTAATTTTCGACAAAACAGAAATATTATTTCCAATGAAGTAATTGGACTTTCAACCTAAAAAGATGAACTTTTAACAAAAAATGTTATAGCTCATATTTCAGTCAAAGAATTATTTTTATTTCAAATAAAAAAATTTGTATAATTTTTAGTTTAAAACATTAATTTAAAAAAATGAATTTTTAAACAAATATTCGAATTTTCAACTGAAAAAATATACAATTTGTGCAGAAAATGAAATAGTTCTTTTCTCGTTCAATTAAGATGGAATTTTTGCCAAAAGAGATAAAGTTTTGAATAAAAAAGAGGAATTTTCAAAAAAGTAGAATTGTCAACTAAATAGATGCATTTTCAAACAGAAAGATGCATTTTTATCCAAAATATTAATTTTCTACCAAAAAAGACGAATTTTCAACAAAATATGTAATCTTTTAACGAAATACTTCAATTTTAAACTGACAAGATTGATTTTTTACCAAAAAGACGAATGTTCAACAAACACATACATTCTTAACCAAATAGTTGAATTTTCAATTTAGAAGAATAATTTTCAACCAACAAGATTAATTTTCTACCAAAAAAGACAAATTTTCAGTAAATGACATAAATGTTTTAAAAAATAGTTAAATTTTCTGACGAATAGTGAAATTTTCTACTAATTTGTTAAATTTTCAACATAATTCATAAATTTGTAACCAAACAGTTGAATTTTCAATAGAAAAACTGAATTTTTAACGAAAAATGTAATAGTTAATATTTGTAATCAAAAACAGTTCAATTGTACTTAAAGAGACTTAACTTAAAAAAGTAAAACATTTTCAGTAGTTGAATTTTAAACTAAATAGATTCATTATCTACCTTAAAGACAATTTTTAACAAAATACATACATTTTTAACCAAATAGTTGTATTTCCAAACAAGAAATTAATTTTTAACCAACAACATTCATTTTCTGCCGAAAAAGACAAATTTCCAGCAAATAAATATACATTTTTAACCAAATAATGGGATTTTTAAACCAAAAAAGATAAATATTTAACCAGAAATGGAATAGTTAAATTTTCATTAGATAAAATTATTTATTAGTAAAAAAACAAATTACCTACAAAACAGTTACATTTTTTACTAAATAGTGGAATTTTTTACTAAATTGTTGTTTTCAACCTAAAAACATGAATTTACTAAGAAAAATGTTACAAATCAAAAACAATTGAATTTAACCAAAAACAACTCAAGAAAATAATTGAATCCTGAACCCGAACAGATTTATTCTCAAACAAATAGTTCCATTTTCAACGAAAAAAAAATTATTTTCTCTATAAAAAGGATTTCTAGCAAAATACATACATTTTCAATCAAACAGTTAAACTTCTAACCAAGAAGACTAATTCTCCATCAAGAATGACGAGTTTTGAACAAAACACATCAATTCTTAACCAAATACTTGAATTTCCCACTAAAAGAGATCGATTTACTCCCAAAAATGGAATAGTTAAATTTTCAATTAAAATTATTGATTTTCAACCAAAGAAATTAATTTTTAAATTAATGATAAATCTTCAACTAAATAGATGAATTTTAAACAAAGTAGTTTAACTGTCGACAAATATTTTTCTCAAAGTACGTCAGTTCCTCAAACAAAACGTATTTACAAGTCATTGCTATGCTAATGAAATAAGAAGAATTATTGGAACATTTCCTCTATTTTACCTTGATCTAATCACGTGATTTTTTAAGAATTCCAGTATTGAAATGCTGAAATATTACAATCTTATTAGTGAAACACTGAATTACTAATTTTACTATTAAAATGTACACTAATTTAGATTAAGGGCACGAAATTTTGAAAAATGTTAAAATTTCGGCCCACTAAATAGGCTCAAAAATTGTATTTTCTAATTGTAAAAATATCTAATAATTTACGCTGAAACGAGGGCAAGATTTCCAACCTCGTAATTTCAACAAAGAAAAAATTTATGTACAAGGTCAAACTCAAAATATAACTTTTTTCTACAATTTTCAACGAAGTGTTCTTAAACTTTTTCAGAACGAGAAATTTGGCTTCAAACATGCTTATTTAAACAATATAAAATTTTGAAAAAAATCTTTAATACGGGTCATATTAGCAATATCAAATAATTAAATTTTTATATTTTGAAAAGGAATCTTTCTTAAAAGATTGTTTAAGAGTCTCAAACACAACTGATTAGCTAGGTAAAGTCTAATTTTCTAATTTTAGATTGTTCGAGTCATCACGTAGTTCCTGAAGCCAACTTTCATCTTCTGAAGAACTTTGAAGCATTTTGCTGAACTATATTAATATAATAATTAACATAATTTGTAAATGGTGTTTTTTTATTGATTTTAGCACGAGAGAAAAAATTCTTCTCGGATTTTAACCTTAACATTTAAATCTTCATCCTGAAAAATCCTTGAGTCTGAAATTCGAGGTTAATTTATTTGGTCACAAGTGTCTTTGCCAAAATACTACAATAAATTACTCGATGCGAAGTATATTATTTATCAAAATTTCAAAATATTAGTTGTTTAGAATTGATAGAAGGATACTGTGATGAGAAATTTTTTTTTTCAAAAAATGTATATTCTGAATTTTACAACATTTTGTTAAAGATTTATAATAAAAGTATTTTTTCCCAACGTAATTTAAAAATGAATTTACGTTTTAAAATTCAATGTACCTAATAAGTAGATTGTCACGTTAGACGTAGATAAAATTTTCACGGAAAGTATATAAAGTTTGCTTAATGTCTAGCAAGAAACCTTCCATCACGCGACAATTTTTGTGCCTACTCCACCCCACCACCAAACAATTTTTGTCAATAATCACATCCCGGCTCCTACATATACCAGTCAAAAATTTAACACGTTCTCAGTTGCAGCTCAAAAAGTTCAGAAGAAATTAGTAATCTATCTCTAGCAGAATGAGGCTTTTTAATTTTACTGTGACCTTCATTTTCACGATATCTTTTCATTATGCTCGTAAGTACAGTATAATATATTATCAAGTGAATCATCTATTAAAATATGATACATCCAGATATCGACTATGTTCTAAAAGTGTTTTCTTTTTGTAAATAATATGTATGGGTCATTCCTAAGGTGTTTTTTTTAATCAACTCTGCGATTATTTCAATAATTTAGCTGGCATTTTTCCTGATACCCAAAAACGCCCAAAAACGAATTAGTATTTTTTTCGTCAGTTTTACTTTTCTTTGCAAATTCTATTCATTTTAAAAAAGGGAGCTTCAAGTCCGCTAAATGTCTTTTTATACCACTAAAATATAATTTTTTTTTCTCTAATAATTAAGGATTTTAATGTACGAAGACTTGCAGATATCCTTAAAACGAGTTCATTGGAGACATATACATTGTTTTTATTAATATTTCTAATCATTATTAAATTAGATCTTATTTTTTTTAAGTTTTTTTTTCTTTTATCTTATTTGATTATTTTTTCATTATTTGCATTCAAATATAAAAAAAAACGACTGAATAAACATGAAAAAGTAGATCCGAGAAGCCATATGTTTACATTATCCGATAATAATATTTATACTGATATTTTAGTTAAATTTTCGACGACTAGAATTCTTTCATGTTTGAACTATTTCTGAAATCTTAAGCAATTAAAAATATGATCTCATTCTAGGGTAATTATTTTTGAAGAAAAAATTGCTATTTTAATTGATATTCTGACTCATTTACTAATGTTCCTTTGGAAAATTATGTAGCCTCAGTTTGTTTTCGAAAACAATTTTTTTATAATAATAATAATAAACAATTCAAATTATGAATATTTAAAAATGTATTTTATTTGATTTTTATTCAAATTTTCAAAGACAATATTACATACTGCTAATTTTAACTAAGAATTCAAAATTATGAACGTTTAGAATTTTATTCTATTTAACTTTCAGTTACATTTTCAAAGAATATGACGTCCATGTAATTGTAACTATTATTGTAATCTTAAACAATTGAAAATCTGAATTGGTCCTGTGCTATTTTTGTTAGAAAACATTAAAATTATAATTATTTTTCGAACTTGAAGAAGTTAAGGAAATTTGAACAATGTGTTCATCCTTGGCTCACAACACAGGACCACAAAATTTAAACCTTTGCAACACGGACCAGACTAGGTAGGTCTTATATTTTCCGAGTCGCTGAATTCAAATCCATTGTCCGTTTGGTCTCAACAGGTCAGGGTTAAGGTCAATTCAAGGTCAAACCTACAACATTCATCGCTAACCAATTAAGTCAGGATACCTATAGGTTTTCGGGGTCGCTGAATTCAAATCCGTTGTTCCTTTGGTACCATCAGGTCAGGGTCAAGACCAGTTCCAGGTCAAACTTACAAAATTCATCGCTAACCAATTAAGTCAGGGTACCTAAAGGTTTCGGGGTCGCTGAATTCAAATCCGTTGTCCGTTTGGTCTCATCAGGTCAGGGTCAAGGTCAATTCAAGGTCAAACCAAAAGGACAACAGATTTGAATTCAGCGACCCCGAAAACCTATAGGTATCCTGACTTAATGGGTTAGCGATGAATTTCGTAAGTTTGGCCTTGAACTGACCTTGACCCTCACCTGATGGGACCAAACGGACAATGGATTCGAATTCAGCGACCGCGAAAATATAAGATCCACCTAGTCTGGTCGG
>CAKNWT010327470.1:5790-20006 GCA_932066315.1 Andricus coriarius | reverse complement strand
AATATTATACGAAATTCTTTGACACACCCTTCGCCACTGGAAATTAATTTGAGTTAGTTATTGCATTGATTTAAAAAAAAAATGTGATCACTGAAAAATTCGACAAACAAACTTATAAACTTTGTTATCAAATAACTAATTTTGCTTCAGTGAAATCATTAGGAATTCTCACGTTCTAACTAAAATAAAAATAAAGGAGGGCTATTAACAAAAAATTTAATTAAAAAATATGTGTACTTTTTTTCAAAATTTGGACATTTTTTTTTGTATTATGATATTAAAGAATATAATTTGTCTTTAATGTCTCCAAGTTTCTCTCAAATTCGTTTACATTTTTAGAAATAATGATAATTCAAAGAAATTTTATGCCAAAATTCCACATCGTGGAATAATCTCTATCGAACATAAAATAGCAATAAATATCAATTGCCTATAGACGTCAAAAACACAAATATAGCATGTGTTTTAATTTATTTCTGATAACTTTTCTGGTAATGCTAAATTTAATTTTCAACATAATAGTTGAATATTTAACCAAATACTGGAATTTTTAATTCAGGTAGATGAATTTTCAACCAAAAATCAAATTTTCAGACAAAAAAGATTAAATTTCAATCAATAACAATTGCATTTTCATCCAAAAAATTGAATTTTTCAGAAGGAACTTGAATTTTTAACAACGACAAAAACTAAATTTTGAATCTAAAAGCACAAATGTTCAACAAAACAGTTTAATTTTCTACCAAAAATATAATTTTGAACAAAATACTTGAATTTTCAAGATAATTATCGAATTTTCAACATGATAGTTAAATTTTTAACCAAATACTTGAATTTTATACCTAAAAAGATAAAATTTCAAACAAATAGTCAAATTTTTAAACAAAAAGGATTAAACTTCAACCGGGAACAGTCGAATTTTCAACCCGAAAAGTTGAATTTTCAACAATAAGATTACTTCTGAACGAAAAAAATAATACACGATGATTCATAAAAAAAAAACTTTGAATACAATTTTCAAATAAAGAGTTGTATTTTCAAAAAAATAATTAAATTTTCCACCCAAATAGTTGAATTTTTTACCAAATAGTTTAATTTTCCAGCTGCAAAGATGAATTATCAACCAAAAAGACGAATTTTCCATAAAAAAATATTTGAATTTTCAATCAAAAATATAAATCAACTAAAATTTTTAATCTGCGTTCGAGAAATCAATTTTTAAGAGAAGCGTTCAACTTTTAATAAAAAAAGACAAATTTTTTTACCAAAAAGTTGAATATTCTACAAAACGGTTGAATTTTTGACCCAAATAATAATTTTTTAACCAAAAAGACGAATTTTCAACAAAATTATTTAATTTTTAACTAAACAGATGCATTTTTAACTAAAATGATGAATGAATGATAAACTCTAAGGTAATTACATAAATAATTTTGCATAAGGGGTAATCCATACATTTCGCAACAGCTTTTGGGGGGAGGAGGTCTGAGAACATGTTACGATCTGTTGCAAAGAAGGGCCGGGGGGGGGGTGAATTGTCACTTTTACGTAATATTTTTAACTATTTTACCATATAGCAAATATATGTTTCCAAAATTATAGCATAACATTGAAATTCAGTGTAATAATAATAAAATATTGTAATAAGAGTATACCAACAAATAAGAATATCCATAAAAACAAATTTTTTTTTTAAATTTTTAAAATTACTACTACCCCAAAAATTCTGTAGCAGTTTATATGTCGCTTTGTCTTTGCACTATTCACTAAATATAGGGTAAGGAGGGGCAGCGCCGACCGGTGGGGCAAAGGCGACTTTGCTTATAACATCGCTATTATTTACCAATTTTAATTCTAGTTTGGATTAAATAAATCTATTTTATTAAAGAGATAGTGTGACTTACTAAAAGCTTGAAAATTGACTTTGTAAAAGAAAAATTATGCAGAAAACAGTTTTGACAACGAAAGAATGGAAGATTTGCTGGCAAAAATATAAAGTTTTCAACATTAATGGCAATACTTGCAGTATGAAAATTTGTTATTTTGACAAATAAAATAATATCACATTATTTTATTATAATCATTGAACGTAATTCAAGTACAAAGTGTCTTAAATATCGTAAATAATTGAGGCCTCACCAGGGGGGCAAGCTCGAAGAAAATAATTGTTCAAAAGTTCTTAGGTTATGATAAGTGATCGGTAATGTAGAAGAGCCACTTATCTTCTGGGCTACATGCAAAAAACTATTGAATATTATTATTTTCAACTCGGTCGGTACGGTGGAAACCATTGCCCGAAGCCGTATCTAGTGAAATGTCAACGAATAAGAGGTTATATTACAGCTATCACTATTTTGATTAAAAATAACTTATTCTTCTTGCTGGATATGTTTAAAGGTAATTTTTCCATTACATAAAATACCACAGACGCAAACCATTATGTTTTCCCATCTTCAAATGTTTTGATTTTTATAAAAAGCTGCGGTCGGCTTTGCCCTCCGGTGTGGGGCAAGGCCGACGAAATACAGCTTGTTAGAAATAATTAAATTATTAAATCATTGCTTTATTCATGTAATAATTACTTATAGAAATATGATATCCAATAATGTAGGACTCGAAATAAAAAAAAAATCGATCAATTCTAAATCTTATTAACTTCAAAAAAATCATTGACTGTTAACTGGTCTGCGCTACCCCTCCTTACCCTACCCATAGATTTGGTCAACAACTTTTCTAGATTTGTCGACAGATTAACCAAAAAATAAAAATATCTAAAAACTATAGTAAAGAATTTCAATCTTCTCGATTGTTATTAAAAATATAAAGTAAAGTGATTTGATCAAAGATTTGAGAAGGTTGTATAATCAGTTTTTATTATATTTTAATTCGCGTTTATTATGTTTGCAATCACTCCCCAAAATAATTAGGGTGAGTAATTGAATAATATGATCAAATTTAAAGTTCTATCAAATAAAATAAATCATCATGAATTTATTTTTAAAAAAAATTAAAATAGCTCTTAGTCAAAGAAAAGTTTCCTTGATTCAAAGGAGTGGTTTATTGTTACAACAAAATTTATTTTCTTAAATTTAAAATTATTTTATTCATATTGAAGTTATTGTTAGTTGAATAACAAAAAATATGTTAAAGAAAAGAGAAATATTTTTCTGAGTAATTCCGTGATTCGGAGTCCTTCTGATGTTTTCCATTTACGATTAAAAATAAGCCAACTCGTTTAATTTGGAATTTTTGCAGTTTAAAATCATAAATTTGGAACATCTTTTAAAATGAGTCAATTTCGAGAACTTAAAATTGAAAATTCTTCAATTCCTAATGTGTGCAATTTAGAAAGATGTAATTTTAAACGTATTTTCATTGGAATAATTCAATTTTAAAGAATTACAATCGAAAAGTCTTCAGTTTTTAAAATGTATGAACAAAATTATTAAATTTTGATGATACTGAACATTAGAAGAAAAGACTTTTTAATTCTAAGTTTCTAAATCAAATCAAAGAAATCTTGAATGTAAATCATCAAAATTACAGAATTTTCAAATGTAAAACTTAAAAATTGCAAGTTGTTTAACTAAATTTTTAATTATGAAACCTAAAAATTGAAAATTATCTCAATTTTAAGAATTATATTGTTTAAAGATATGTATTTTTAACCCTTTTTTTAGAATAGTTCAATTTTGAAGATCAGCCATTAAGGATTCTTCAATTTACAAATTCTTCAATTTAACTGAAAATTCATTAATTTGGAATATTTAGAGTTTAAAATTATATAGTTTTGAACAATTTTTTGTGTGAAGTTTAATTTTGAAGACTTACAACAGAAACTTCTTCAATTTTTAAGATTTGCAACTGAATATTATTCCATTTTCACGATGTATAAATATAAATCCTTAAATTTTGATGATTTCGAAGATCAGAAGTCAAGAGTTCTCAATTCTAAATCTTCTTAATTAAAAAAAAAAATCAAATATAAATGATCAGAATGTTAAAGAAGTTAACATGCTATCAATATAATTAAGTTGTAGTTGAAGACAATTTTCAATTGTAAAACTTAAAACTTGCATAATTTCTAATTATAAATTTTCAAAAATTCAAATTTTCACAATTTTAAACAGTTACATTAAAAAATGCAAGAATTTTGAAAATATAAAAGAAAATTTCTCAATTTTTCAGATTTATGTGTTAAAGGTATGTAATTTTAAATCCTTTTTTGGAACAGGTAGTTTAATTCTGAATATATACAACGGAAAATTTTTCAATTTTTAAAATTTGCAATTGAAAATTCTTTAATTTTAAAGATATAAAATTTGGACGATTTTGAAGATCAAAGATCAACAGTTTTCAATTCTAAATTTCTAAATTAAAGAAATGTAAAATATAAATCATTTAAATTGTAAGACTTGAAACTTGTTTTAGTATTTTGAGCAATTAGAATTAAAAGTTCTAGAATATTGATAATATAGATTTGAAAATTACTTAATTTTCAAGATTTATATTTTAAAGGAATATAATTTTGAACCATTTTTGACAAATCTAATACTGATCTGTCCCATTTTCCTCGAAAACCTACACATACAAATGAGTTTCAAAGATATAAAAAGCCATAAATAGGGGATACATTTGGCTGTTTCAAACACAAAAATGACTTTCTTCAAATATATTTTACATTTTTGTATTTGATTTTCCAGTATTTTCTGTTTGAAATATAATCTTTTTCCTGGATATACATAACAATGCGGGGTAAGTAACTTTTTTTTGAGTAACTAGTTACAATTACGTTACTTAGCGAAAAAAGTAACTTGTCACAGTTACGATACTTGTAACTATAACTAGTTATAGTTACTATAAGAAATAACTTTAAGTTATCCAAAAAGTTAATTTTTTCACTTCTTTAATTTTATAATTTAAAAATCAAAATAACTAAGATAAACTAAGTTACAGAAAAACTTCATTTGAAAAAAATTCCAAACATTACAAGTAAAAATATTTCTTTTCCAACAAAATAGATAACTTTTTAACAAACTAGTTAAATTTTCGATCAAAAAGATGAATTTTTATCAGAAGAGCTGAATTTTAAAGCATGAAAGGTTTTCAGTTAATTTTTACAACCAAACAGTTGTATTTTGAAACGAAAATAATAAAGAACGCTTTTGAAAAAAGGAGTTTAATTTTAAAACCTAAAGGAGAAATTTTCAACAAAAAATTTACTTTTTAAACAAATAGTTGGACTTTTTACCAAAATAGTACATTTTTTAACAAAATACATGAATTTTCATACCGAAAATATTATTTTCAACAAAAAAGTGAACAAGACAATTGAGGTTAAATATGTAAACTGAATTGAAATAAATCTCAAAATTATTCATAAGCAAACCCTGCAGATTGGAAAGAATCATGAGTTTATTATCTCTATTTAAAAATTTTTGATTAAGATCGAAAAGAAATCCATTTTATCATGAATAATTTTTACAAAATACGCAAGAAAATTATTCACAATTAAAAAATAACTTCCAAAAAACCTCACTTTTCGGCTCATTAGAGACAAGAATAACACAATAAAAAAAGAAGGAGAAAATGGGAAAAAGTCAACCAAAAAGGAAAAAGTGAGAGGTTGGCTTTTGGTTGACTTTTTCCCTTTTTCTCCCTCTTTTTTCATTGTGTTATTCTTGTCTGTAATGAGCCAATAAGTGAGGTTTTTTGGAAGTTATTTTTTAATTGTGAATCATTTTCTTGCTTATTTTGCAAAAATTATTCATGATAAAATGGATTTCTTTTCAATTTCAATTAAAAAACTTTCTTATTCTTATTTATCTTATTACAGATTTCAACTCAAAGTATTAAAATTATTTAACTTACTCAGTGGATCATACTGAATGTCTGATAAGATTTGCAAATTCTCTCTGAAACGATAATGCATTTATAAAATAAAGTAAGGAAATCAGAATAACCTCTCATATTTGAATTGACAAAACACCTTATTATTCAGAATGTTTAACAGAAATTTGTGGAACATAAATAACTTATTAAATATCTTACCAGATTGCAGAAAAAAATTGTAAAAGAAAGATTCTAATAAGGCGTTTTCAGTGTTACAAAAAACTATTTTAAGTTAAACTGTAAATATTTCGTAAGAGGGTGATAATTAATGTTTAAACAAATTCTATTAATTCTCACAAGAGAAAATATTTTTTAAGTTATGAATTAATATAACAAATTGAATAATAATATTTTTTTTAAGATACACTTTCAGTGAGTTCAAGTTCGTTGAATCCGCTAAGGACTAGCTTCTTCAAAACAAAATATTTTTCAGATTCAACAAGAAAAATTTGAGTTTTTAGCAACAAATTGTTATGAAAATCTGAAAAAAAAATAAAGAATAACCAAGGTCCAACAAGAACGCTGGTTATTTTTCCACCAATTTTCTACCTGCAATAGTTTCGTTGTATCAAAATATTGCTTGAACAATTTTCATAGAGATTATTTCATAATATCACTAAATAATAAATGAAATTATCAATAAATAAGGAAAATAATATTTAGGTCACGATAAATGAAGATACAATATTTTTTTACAGCAAAACTATTTCAGATAGAAAAATGGTGAAAAAATAGTCGACATTCTCGTTGGCTTTTGGTTATTCTCTATTTGGTCAGATTTTTTCGGACAAGCCTAAGTATGGAATACAAAATTATTGTTCATGATTTTTGTTGCTAAAAAGCAACATAAGAAGCATTTTTTCATTTATAATACCAAGAAAAAATTCTATCATACATAGCAGACCTTCCTTTTTATGGATTTGAAAGTAGAAAGTGAATTTTATTTTTGTATCAATGAAAACTCTTAAATAAAATACATGGTAACTTTAATAACAAATTCACTTTGCATCAATTATTCGTCGTAGAAGATTCAATAAGGACTCATCTGAAAGCCTATTTTATCCTCTAAAAATGCATTTATTGGGTTGAAAATTCTATTATTTTGGTAAAAATCAACAATTTGGTTGACATTTTTTTTTGTTGACCGAAAAATCTTTATTGGTTGAAAACTCGTATGTTTTGGTTGAATTCAACTGTTATTGTTTTTGAAAATTAAAATCTTATTTGGTTGAAATTTTTACTATTACTTTTTCCGTTGAGAATTCATATTTTTTCTTAAAATCAACTATTTTCGATTATAAATAAAAATCTTATTTTTTAATATCAACAATCACATTTTTCGTTGAGGATCAATTTTTTATTGAAAATTTATGTAAATGGTTAAAGGTTCAACTTCTTTGTTAAAAATTAATTTTTTCTGTTCAAGATTCATAGTTTCAGTTGGAATTTTAACTATTTTGTAATGAATTTCATTAGGTTGTTAAAAGTTATACTGTTTTATTAGAAAGTCACCTTTTTTGTTCGAAAATTAAATTGTTTTGTTGAACATTTGTCTTTTTGGATAGCAAAATTCCTATTTCACTAGAAAATTCGTCTTCTTGGCTTCAAAATTCAACTATTTGATTGAAAATGCAACACTTTTTGGTTGAGATTTAATTTTTCTTGTTCAAAAAATTCGACCATTTGGTTGAAAATTCATCTTTGTAGATTAAAAATGCAACTATTTTGTTGGAAAATTGGACCCATTCGCTTGAGAGTTTAACTATTTGGTTGTAAATGCTACTAGTTTGTTCAAAAGTAATCTTTTTTTATAGTAAATTTCTTGGCTGAAAATTCAATTGCCTTTTTATCAATTCATCTTTTTGGCTTGAAGTTTTAATTATTAACTATGAGAACTATTCAATACTAGTATGAGAATACTTTCAATTAAATTCTTTAGATATGTTTTTATTTTGAGAACATTGATTTTATTTAAAGATCAGTATGTTTCATTGCGAATTTATTTTTCTTTAATCAACTACTTGATTTAAACTTGAACTACATTGTAAACATTCCTTCTTTTTGATAGAAGATTCACCATTTTAGTTTTGAATTCAACTATTTGTTCGTAAATTAACTTTTTTGTTGATAACTCATATTTTCGGTTGACAATTCATCTATTTTGTAGAAAATGAAACTACTTGGATAGAAATGAACTTTTTCGTTGAAAATTCGTATACTATGTTAAAAATCAAACTACTTTGGTAGAAAAATAAACTATTTGTATGCATATCTATAATGAAATCAACAAATGAAAAATTTTCCTGATCGTAATTAAAATTAGGAATTTTCATATTTTCGTGTGCATTAATTATTGTGATGAATTATCCCTGCATTATTTTATTATATTATAATAAATGAAATTTATATTATAACAATAAAAATTAGTAGAATTTGTCTAAACAATTTACATTAATTATCACCCTCTTACAAAATAATCATAGTTTCACTTAAAATAGTTTTTTGTAACACTGAAAACGCCTTATTAGAATCTTTTTTTACCATTTGTTTTTTGCAATCTGGTAATATATTTAATAAGTAATTCATGTTTCACAAATTTCTATTAAAAATTCGGAATAAAAAGGTGTTCTTCCAATTCAAATATGAGAAGTAAGTCCGATTTTCTTACTTTCTTTATTTTATAAATGCATTAAAAAAAATTAAATAATACAGCTCTAATTAAACATGCTTCAGATGGGGACTAATAAGTACAACTCACTAAGGTTGCGACTCACACCTCGGAAGAGCCGCAGTGGGCGAGTACTCAGTCGAGTATATTGCGCCATATTATGCATTCCAATTGGAAACGGCTATTTTCAGTAGCTGCTCTTTCCATTAAAAGATTTATTTCTACCTTCCTAGTTAAGAATGGATGTACTAGAGGTTTTTTTAAAAAAAAACTCTCTTAAAAAAAAACAACATATTTTCTGGTTTTTTAAAAATTTTCAATCTGTGCCAAAGTCGTGAGTTGGATATTCTTATAATTGCTACCTTGCATTTATGTGCATCTTTCCGATAAAAGTTAGTGTATATTAAATCTATATGCATACTTAACAATATATGTGCATACTTAAAAATGTTGTTTAATCTCGTTCGGCGTCGTTTAAAGTTAGAGTAATCTTTTTATTATGTTTAAATTATTTCTTATGTGAGTTTAAAAAAATATGTAAATTTATGAACTTTTATTTTAAAAATAGCAATCTCTACCTAAGTCGTGAGTTTAATAAGTTTATAGTTACTGCGTTGGAGTTCTGTGTATCTTTCCGATAAAATTTAGTGCACATTACATCTATATGCATACTTAACAATATATGCGCATAATAAAAAATGTTTTTAATCTCTTTCAGCGTCATCAGAAACGTATAGTAATCGTTTTGTTATCTTTAAAGTGTTCATTATGCGAGTTTTTGAAAATATAAAAATTTATGAACTTGTATTTAAAAAATTAACCATCTCTACCGAAGTTGTGAGTTTGATAATTTTATAGTTACTGTATCAAAGTTCTTTGTATCATTTCGATAATATTAAGAATCTCATAAATCTATATATCTGTAACAGAGATATCGCATAAACACAAATCTGGTACTGGGTAGTAAGTATGCTATAATCAAATACAATCAATTGATTTTTATAATAATTTTTTTTTACATTTTTCTTCTTTGATGTTATAATTGGCTTTAGAATCCAGAAATAATTTTTTTTTTCACAAATCAACAGGCATTTTAACTAATATTGTACTAATTTTCGCCTTTCTGATATCTTTTTATTTTTTCTCTTAAAATTAATTTTTCAAAACAAAAAACCTTTTTAAATTTTTCCAGAAATCTTGAGACAATTTTTTTATTCTCTTGAAACCTTTCAAAATTCTTAATAAGCTTCTAATATTTTTATTTTAAATCTTTAAAAATCTACATTTTGTTATATATTTTTAAAAATATATTCAAGTTCCTAATTATTTTGTAATGTTTTCAAAATTTTGAAATATCTCTTAACCTTACTCGAATTTATTCTAAAGTATTTTAATTTCGCAAAATTGAACATTTTTGCTTTAAAATCTTCTAAATTCTTTTTCGAACTATTAGGAGGTCATTTCAAATCTTTTAAAATCTTTTTCAAATTTTTCTAAAAATTAATTATTCAAAATAAAAAATTATTTGAAATTTCCCAGGAATCAAAATTTTTTTATTCTTTTATTCAAACCTTTCAAAATTCTTCAACAGTTTCTTTTTTCTTAACTTTAAAAAATTTACATTTTGTTTCAATTATTTAAAAATTTTCTCAAAATATAAATTGTTTGCGAATATTTTTGAAATGTTTAAAGCTTCTAAATATCTTTTGAAATAATTCACTTTTCCGAAAAAAAATTAAATTCTAAAAAATTAGAAAAATTGACTTAAACTCTTCTAGATTCTTTTTCGACATATTTTAGTATCTTGAAACTTAAGATTAATTCTTTAAAATAAAACCGTAATCATTTTTAAAAATCCCAGAAATCTTATTGTCGTTATCGGTATTTTTTTGTCACCAGTATGCTTCAAAAATCATTTACAATTAAAAGTTTCTCATTTATCAATAATATTTAGAAACATTTAGAAATAAATTTTATCATGAGTTTAAATTAATTAATTAGAAATTTTTGTTTCGAAAATTGATCGTGCAAAAAATTCGTAACATTTATTAATAGATAAACTAACCGAAAACAGTCACTAAAAGTCAATAATTAAAGAAACGATGGGTGAGTGATTAAAAATGTCATCATAGAAGAAGCTAATAAAATTCGTTGCATCATTCAGAAAAAAATGTTCAAACAACGATGAGTAAAAGTACCAAACACACCAGAATTTTATGAAGTATCTTGAAAAGATGGCATAAAACGAAACTTTCCGGTCTTATTATAGTCATAAGTTACATTTAAACAATAAAAAATTGGTTAAATAGTTAACAAATAATTGAATCGACCATACTCATTTTTTATATTGCCTTATTAGTTTATCTTGTTATGTGGGTACCGACAATTAGTAAAAAACAGTGAAAAAATTATTGTTTAAAAGGTGGATGTCATTAGTTGTTTCTTTAATCAACTATATTTTAAAGAAACTGAGACACTTTTAGAAAACTCCACTTCGCAACTGTGTAATTTACTGTGTTCTACTTGATTTTTTCCTACGTAAAGTATCTTTTATTGAACTTTATTTCAGGAATAAAGAAAGATATATTGTTCTAGGATCTCTGTTATTTTTTACAGTATTTTACATTTTAATTATTTTTAATGATAAATTATGATAGGAAAATTAAAAATCAGACTAAGGGATAAGTATGATATCTCTTTTTTGTTTTTGTTATCCAATTTGAAATACAAAAATCTGTCAACAGATCGAAGTAAGTTGAAGATTTTAATGAACCAAAGGTAATTTTGGCAAAATGTGAATCAAGAATCTTTTTAAATATTTTAATCATAATTAATCAAAGTATAACTTTATAATTTCGCATCACACTTACCCCTATCGAACCTTCGCAAAAGTAATATTTACTACCAAAATATCGTAAAGTTCGTGATCCTTATTTAGAGGGTAATTTTCGGGGCATGCCGGAACAAGGTTGGATGGTCAAAATAAAAAATCAATTAAAAAATCTTATTCGGCGAGGTCATTTTAAGAATTTCGTATAATTTGAACTGGTTTTATTGAAGATGTACGCCCTCCAGTCTGATATTCTGAAAAATGGGGACTTTCCATATTGTCACTAGAAAAATTGGAAGGGTCAGCGGAACCCATAAACGTTGTCCAATAAAAAGACACGTTTTTTTGTCAACCTCACAAAATGAGTCATTATCCCAAAAGAAATTCGAACTTTGGTTTTTTTTACCACCCTTGTGTATATGTACCTCTGTCCTTGTCTAATAATGTCAATACGTTAAGGAGCGATGGGGGAACAGGTAAAAAACCTATCATATATCCTATAGATGAAAACTCGTAACCGCCATTGTAGTCTTATGGAGGAAGTTTTCTTAGTCATCACTTTTGAAGTCATAGGGTGACCTCTATATTAAAATTAAAATCAACAGAAGTAAAAAAGTAGATTTCTTATTTTATCGATCATCGATAATTATTTCGATCTATGTTTTTTTACTATTTCTTTCAGTGCAAGTTTTTATTAAAGATATTATATCTTTGGTTGTTATGCCTAATAAATAAATAACTTTCTCAATACAGGCGTAAAATAAAATGTATTTCAGTAATTTTTCTACGATGTTCTTCTTTATCATAATATGCGCCTTATATTTCGGCCGATATTATTGTATGTACTATTCTACTAGATTAGATTAGATGAATGACAAAATAGTCTCAATTCATAGCGCCACCGTAGTGATATATTATAAAGTACAATCTCTCTTGATACTCAAACTTGAAAAAATAGAAAGTAAAATTTAATTTAATTTTTTAATGGAAGTTATAGTTCCATGCTTCTTATTTTGTGAACTGATTGATAAATTTTTTTTAAAGTGTTTCTTACGTTGTGAAATGACTATATATGAATTAAATTTCCAAAGTGATATGTACATATATTAAAAATTTTTTTAATTAGTTTTAAACGTCCCTATTGATTTAAATGTATAGAAATGCTATTTTAAATAAGAAACATATATATATATATATAATGTAAAAATTACTTGAATGTTTCAATGAAATATTGTGAACTGATTAATTAATTATTAACTGATTCTATTAAAACTAACATTTTCTGGAATCAGTTTAAAAGGTTATTGAAAATACAAATTGTCATAAATGAAAGTTCAAGTTTGAAAAAAAATATAAATTAAAAATTATTTGAATGTTTCAATGAAAATGATAGATTAATGCTTAAGTGAGTATCTGAATTCAATTTTCACAATTATGTATAAATATTATGCTTACATTTTTTCTAAAATTAGTGTAAAAAGTTATAAATAATTCAAATGTTCAGAATTGAAATTTCATGTTTAAAAAAATATCAATTAATAATTATTTGAATGTTTCAATGAAAATAATAGTTTCATGCTTTTTATGATGTAAACAGTTTAGTTAATTACTAGTCGATTAATTTTGTTAAAAACTTTAAATTAAATAAGGATTGAATTTAAATTGTTTTTCAATTAAGTAATAATAATTGATTATTAATAATAAATTAAATGTATAGAAATAAAATTTCAAATTTAAAGGAGAACATGATTTAAAAGTTATTTGATTGTTTTAATGAAAATAATTGTCCAATGCTTTTTATGTTATGCGCTGATTAATTAATAATTAGCCGATTCTATTGAAACTTACATTTTCTGGAATTAGTTTAAAAGCTTATTACCACATCAAATATTCAGAAATGAAAGTTAAGATTAAAAACAAAATCTATAAGTAAAAATTATTTGAATGTTTTAATGAAAGTTATAGTTCAATCTTCTTATTTTTTGAACTGATTGATTATTTTTTAAGTGATTAATTTTTTTCACAATATTAAATTACATAAAGATTGATTTTGATTCGTTTCAATTAATTACATGAATTGATTATTTACTTTAAGGTTATCTAATTAAATATTAGCTATAATTTATATCATAAAAGTTTATTTACATTTAAAATGCCTCTATAACAATTACGTAATTTCTGTCAATTTTTGTGATATTGTGAAATGATTATTATCTAAATTAAATTTTTTAAATTATATGTAAATATGGTTTAATTTTTTCTCAAATTATTATAAAAGGTTACTAATGAATCAAATTTTCAGAAATAAAAGTGAAAATTATTTAAAAAATGTGAAGTAAAAATTATTTGAATGCCTGGATGAAAATTAGAGCATAATGCTTGTTATAATATGAGCAGATTAATTAGTTATTAGCTGATTAATATTTTTCACAATATTAAATTAAATAAGATTTCGATTTTAATTTATTTAAATTAAGTAGAAAAATTGATCATTTACTTCAAGATAATAGAATTGAATATTGACTATGATTTTGATAATAAAAGATTATTTATGTTCAAAATACGTCTATTCCAATTTTATAATTTTTTTAAATTATTGTGATGTTGTGAAATAAGTATCTGAAGTCTGCTTTCAATATTATATGTACCTATATTTTACTTTTTTATGGAATTAGTTTCAAAGGTTATTATTTATTCAAATTTTCAGAAAAATTTTCAAGTAAAAATTGTAAACTCATTAATTTTGTTGCGTGTTGTAAACTCATTACTTTTTTCACAGTATTGAACCACATAATTTTTCTATAAAAATTTATTTAAAGATTCCAG
>CAKNWT010327455.1:0-10655 GCA_932066315.1 Andricus coriarius | reverse complement strand
GGAATAGATGAATCTTCAACTGGAGTAGATAAATTTTAAGTAAAATACATGAATTTTTTAACAAAAGAGTTTATCTTTCAACCAAGTAGTTATATTTTCAACCAAAAAGTTGAATAGTCAACTAAAATTGTACATTTTTAACTTGAATACTTGAATTTTCAACCAAAAAGATGAATTTCCAAACAAGAAAATGAAATTTTATATTAAATGTATTCAGAAAAAAAATCTACTCCTTTCACTCCACTGGGATTCGAACACCAGGTCAAGTAATTCCCGGTCAGGTGCTCTAACAACTAAGCTACAGAGAGCTACTATTAAAAATTAATTTTTATACAAAAAGAATGATTTTATAGCAAAAAATACGATTTTTCAACAAAATACATGAATTTGTAACGAAATATTTGATTTTTTAACAAAAAATATCAGTTTTAAACATAAGAATTAAATTTTTCAGTTTCAATTTTCGGTTAAAAAAATTAATTTTCAACCAAGCTTATAAATTATCAACTAAAATGCTGAATCATTGAACGGAATAGTTTAATTTTCAACTAAAAATGGTAATTTTTCAACCTAAAATTGGATTGTTCAATTTTATATTTTTTATTATGTTCAACGAAAGAGATGAATTTTTAACTACAATGTTAGAATATTCAATTGGAATCATTACATTTTCCGTTTGAAAAAAAATTAATTTTCTGTTAAAGAAAAAACGAATTTTCAACAAAATAGCTCACTTTTCAACCAAAGAGATAAATTTTTAATTTATGAATCTTGAACCGACAAAAATTATTGTTTAACAAAAGAGTTTAACTTCCAACTCACAAAATTAAATTTGTATTCCAAAAAGGATGAATTCTAAACGAAAAATCGAGTAGTTGTTATCCCAATCGAAAAAAAATTGTAATCAGAAACAGTTGAATTTAACCAAAAAAAAACTAATTTTCGCCATGAGTTTAATTTTCAACTTAAAAAGAATTTTCAGTCGTCAAGGGAGAGAAAAAATTGCAAAGAAGCTGTTGAATTTTCAAGCAAAGAGATGAACAATTGAATTTTCTACTAAAAACGATTTTTAAAAAACTTAAAAATCATCGATACAATGATTTTATATGACAACCCAATTTTTTTACTTTGTACACATGATTAAAATTGTAATGAAAATCTCATTTTATTTTCTATCAAAGATTTCATACAAAAATAATAATTTAAATTTTTTAATTTCTGCGAGGATTGATTTCTGACTACCTGATTTCACGAGTTCACATTTTGTCCGCACTGAAAAAATAGATGGTGTATTGCAGCTCAGCGGATCCTAATACCGGTTCAGTATTAAATATTGCATCATTCATACACAATTATTATTGATATAACTATACAAACTTAGTATATAAATTATGAAAACATTATCGTTTCTTAATTTCTTAAGTAAGTCGGCACTACCAAGTAGATTAGTCGAATACCCTTACTAATTCATTTAGTAACATAAATCTTACCATTTCATTTAGTAGAAACTGCATAAAATTACTAATTTAACAGTCAGGTACAATGCTACTAATTGCATTAGTATAATTTCTACTAATTCGTATTTAGAGATGAGTAAAGAAAAGAAAGGAATCAAAGTAAATGAAAACCCAGAACATATGTAGATTCCACAGCAGGAAGCGATAAAACCTTTTAAAAATCTAGAAAACATTATCCCACCATATGCTGTTCTTGCAACATCTTCCAACCATTTTTCCATAAATTAACACAACAAATCCCTGTTTTCTTTGCAAAATCCTCTTTCATATGCATGTTTTGCAATTTCACAGTCAGTTTTGCCTAATGAAGTTTAATAGTGAAGAAAATGTCTGCGGAAGCAGAAGCGCCAAGAAGAAACGAAGCGTGTCGAAGAGCACGCGCTTCTGTCCTTGAAGAGGTTCTTCCGGTAGAATGTAGATTCAAATCGTCGTTACGTCGTAGTAGTTTTTTTCATGTCAATATGGCGTCGACGGCATCAAGGCAGACAAATTCGTGTCTTAAAAAAGCTGTAAAAAGGTATAACCCCTCGAGTTCATAAACCGAAACCAAGTTTAAACCAATGATCGGCGCAATGCAAAAGGGCGGGGGAATTGTACCAGGGAGAGGTATAGCAGCACGCGCCAGCCACACGCCTGTACACCTGGGACAGTTGGCAAGCGAGAGACTCACTTTTCCCTCTCCTTTTCCATCTCTTTTTCTAGTCAACACCCGCGTCGTTCCGCTACTCGTCAGAATTTTACGATTCCGGTTTATCGATGGAGACGCTTTTCGAAAACAATCCCTAAAAGGCTGCTAATATAATATATTTTAAATGCAAAAGCGGCTATCTTTGAAGACACGCGAACCTCCAGAGATAGTAGGTTATAAGTGCTTCTAAATTTCAGACTTGAGGGACTGTCTATTTTCAATTTTTAAATTGTTCTAGGCTGCACAATTTAAATTTAACTGATGTCCTCAAGGTAAATATTCAGGAGGCAATTTTATCTTGCTCTATAGCTTCTGTATTGCGGATAGATGATGAGTGTTTTAAAAATGCATATGGAAATTTGAACGTTTTGCGAGATCTTTTGGAGTTTGAAAAGGTTTTTTGAGTTAAACGATTCTTTTTTAATGCTTCTGCATATTTTGAAAATTAAACGTTACGCTCTAAATTTGAATCAGTCAAAAGTGACGGATTCGATGTCAATTTTGACTTATTCAAATAAAGCGGATTTAGCGACTGATAAAAGTCAAAAGTGACTTTTCAAATGAGTCAATTTGGCTCACTGTTAAAATCAGTGATTTTGCATGATCCAATCGATTAAATTTTCAACTAAAACAGATCTATTTGCAACACGAAATGGAACAGTTAAATTTTCAATGATTTAAAACAAAAAGAATTCGCAACAAAAATGACGAGTCTTTAACAACAACGAAAATGAATTTTTAACAAAGTAGCTCAACTTTCAACCAAGTAGTGGAATTTTCAACAACAACCAAATTCCAACCAAGAAGACTAATTCTTCACCAAAAAAATCGGACTTTCAACTAAAATAATGAATTCTCAACCAAAAGAATGAACTTTAAACAAGAAGTTCACCTTTTAACCAAGTAGTTGCATTATCAACAAAAAAATGAATTTTTCACCCAGAAGGTTAATTTTCTAACACAAAAAATCACATTTTCAGAAAATTCAAGAATTTTCAATAAGGAAATCGAATTTTCAACTAAAATAATGAATCGTTGACCAAAAAAATGAACTTTAACCAACCAGTTCATTTGTCAAGCAAGTAGTTGAATTATAAAACAAACTGAATTTTCTACCAAGATTAATTTTCTATCGCACAAAAAGACAAATTTTCAACAAAATACAAGAATTTTTAATTAAAAAGTCGAATTTTTAACTAAAGTAATGAATCATTAACCTAGAGAATCACCTTTAACCAAGCAGTTCACCTTTCAACCAATTAGTTGTATTTTCAAAAAAGAAAATAAATTCTCCACCAAGAAAATTAATTTTCTACACAAAAGACGAATTTTCAACAGAATACAAGAATTTTGCCCCAAAAATTTGAATTTTCAACAAAATAGTAACATTTTAAAACCAAATAGTTGAATTTTGAACAAAAGTGATGAATACTAAATAAAAAAACGAATGTCTCACAAAGTTTTTGAACTCCAAACTAAGTAGTTGAATTTTCAAACGAAAAAAATCAATTTTCACAAAAATAAATAAATTTTCAACCAAATAGTTAAATTTTCTACTACAAAAGATGACTTTTCAACCCAAGAAGAACTAATTTTCAGCCTAATTGTTAAATTTTGAACTAAACGAATTTTGAGCTAAAATGATCAATCATTAACCATAATAATGAATGTTTAACTAAGCAATTCAACTTTCAACCAAGTAGTTAAATTTGCTATCGAAAGAGGAAACAATCGAATTTTCAACTAAAAAGGGTTAATTTTCATCCGAATAGTTGAATTTTAAACTAAAATGATGAATCTTTAAAACAAAAAATGAATTTCTAACAAACTGGTTCAATCTGCAACCAAGCAGTTGAATTTCCAATAAAAAAGATCATCTCTCCACAAAAAATGTATACATTGATATTTCAACCAAAGAAGATTTTAATTTTTAATAAAAAATAGTGAAATTCAACCAAAAAAAAATTACAGTTTTGTACCAAGAAGAATTTTTTTTACTAATAACGACGAATTGATCGAATCACGATTATATCACGTAAGGTTTCTCACAGCATAGTACTCAATAAAATTGTTAGGACAACTATTTTAGTTAGCAAATAATGCTACTGCTATTTAGTTAGATGTGAGAACTATTTTTGTTAGTTGGGAAATAAGTAGTTGCCGTTACTATCTAATTAGGTAGACTTACTATTTTAGTTTGTCAAAACGACTATCTGTAGGTAGTTGAACTTACTAATATAGTTAGTCATGTCTACTAATACATTTGTAGCTATAACTATTTTCTTTTTGTTATATAGGGACTAATTAAAATATCTGTCGCTATATCGAACTCTGAATTAAAAAGATCCCAGTGGGCACGTGGGCATCTTTTTTTCGGGACACCTTAGGGACGCTGATGTCACTTAAATGTCAGTTCAGCGTCAGTTCAGCTGAGAAGACGTTTTGAAACAACTATGTCCCTATGTCCACTGGGATCATTCTAATTTCAGATGCACTTTATAGGTTAAGATTTCCAGTGAAACTTATAACTCGTTTGATTTTAAAATTTCTTACACATACATTCGAATACTTCGATATGATCCCCGAATCCTAAGGACGTCAACTGAGCAGCGAGTTATGACGGCCATGTCTAAATGTTCTCCCTATGTTGGTACCTTTGTTGCATTCTCAATCGTACCAACCGAGGTGGCAAATAAAAAAGTTACGTCACCTACTTTAATTTGTTAGAGAAATCAATTAGTAGTACAGATCACTATTTTATTAGTAAATCTTACTACTAATACGTTACTAACGCAAACTAGTCACGATTACTACAAACGGCTTCCTAAACCGACTACTTGCTCAGTCGGTGTTACTAACTGAATAGTCGTAAGAACCAATTAATGCTTTACTAATAAAAAGGTAGTAGCCGCAACTATTTATTTTCCTCAGTGTGATAAGTCATTTCAAGTGAGTATTTGATTTATTCAGCAATATTGACTGACTAATCTGCTGAAGGACTGTTTTGTTAGTAAAAATTACTGATTTTTCAGTCAAGGGATGCTTGAATAATTCACTCAGTCAAATGTTCACTGATTAAATTTTAGAGTGTAAGCACTCTGAATATAAATCAGTGGGAAATGGGTCACTGAATCAAATCAGATAATAAATTTAGTGATTGACAATGCAATCTCACTGATTCAAATTTAGAGAGTAGACGAGACATTTTTGATTCTTAGGAATTATCCCCCATTGGGCATTATTGCAAATTTTAAATCTTAATATCTACTTTTGTCGGTTTATAGTAAACTTATAGAAGCCAAAGATCAAAACCTTCCAAACAAATGATAACTTTAAATACTTTGACAAGAAACCAGTGAAACCATTATTTCTAATATTGTTTCCAACATTTCATTCCGATTTCGAGTCTAAAACAATCGCCTTATATACCGGGTGTCGAAAAAGTATGGAATGTATGATGACCTTGGAGTTGACCTTGAACCTCATTTTCGAGGTCATTTTGAGGTCAGCTTTGTTTTTTAAAATGGGAACTCCTATTTTTGGTGCCAGAATCGAAAAGAGCGGGAAATTTTATGTCGGGTATGTCAAATAAAGGTCAAAGTGCCTTTTCATAGGACCTCGTAGGAATCTCGCAGAATTAGTGGAAAAAAATTAACCAAGGTCATATCCTGGGTAACTTTTAACGAGGCATTCAACAGTGACATTGGATTTGACCTCGAACCTCATATTCAAGGTCATATTGAGGTATGACCTGGGTTAAATTTTTTCACTAATCCTGCGAGATTTCTATACGAGCTCCTATGCCAGTGTAATTTGACCTTGATTTGACCTGTAGAGGTCACGTTAACCCTTGACCTAAATACATACCCGAACGTAAAATTGCCCGCTCTTTTCGATTCTGGCACCGAAAATATGTGTTCCATTGAAAAAAGCTGACCTCAAAATGACCTTGAAAATGAGTTTTAGGGTCGAATCCAAGGTTACCGCTGAATTTCTCGTTGAAAGTTACCTTATAGGGTATTTATACCTAGGTCCTAGGTAATAACCCGGTATAAGAAGACCTAATATTAATCTGTAATTTCTATACAATGGAAAAAAAAAGTGCGTTGGAACCCGACATGGAACCAAGGTATTCCTTTTCCTTTTTTTCAAAATTGGACGTTTTAGGCAAAAATCTTTGATTCTTGAATTGTTTCCAAAATTGCAAGTCGATTTCGGGCCCAACAATGGCTTTATAGGACAAAAAATTAAATTTAGATTGCAAAATCAGCTCTGCTGCACCCCGGCCTTTTATGTCCATTCGTCTATCTCTTTCTTCAGGCTAAATGTACTATTATTATATAATAAGACCTAATATTAATCTTAACCAATCTTTGAATAAAAAAATGTGCAGATTTATTTGGTATATGTTCAATATTGTTAATATTGGAAGTAAAATATCTACGAATTACACGTTCAACACATTTTTAAAAGTTTTTAATCTATAATTTGAATTTCTTCGATATATTTTCAGCGTTTCAACATTTTTCTGAAAGTATCGACCGTTTTCTGACTCAGAGAGAAACTACGCGTCTGATATAAATATAATTCAGAAGTTCCACAGGAATGGGGCGTTTCGCTCAGGGGTCGACAGGCTATGCTTTCATTCCTTTCATTCGTCGATGGCTGATGTGGGCGGAGGATAGTACACATTGAATTAGTCTGTGGCTCACGATGAGAAGTCCTTTACAAATTATTCGCGTTTCATGGGAAACTAAAATACTTTTACCCTATGGTCTATATTTCTAGACAAAGACATGGACGTTGAAGAGTAGGTCAGATGATGATATTGGAAATTGGAAAATGAAAGGCATTCAGCATAAAAATTGTTAACGAGGCCACAACCCTCTCCAATGGGAATAACTGCCTAACTGCCCATCAAAACGCTTCTCATGTGTCCATCACTATACTAAAATTGATTGTATCATTGTATCAGTAGATTCGAGAACTCATGTAGTAATTAGAAAGATCGTTTTAGAAATTAGCCATTTAGAACCATTTACAAAATGAAAACCAGCACTTATTTAACGAGGAAGTTAATTTCAGTAATGGGCGTTTGATATTTACTTTATGACATAAAACTGAAATCGTATTTCTTGTTGCGTGCATCAATGTAAACGAAAATAATTGTTTGTATAACATAAAAATTTCGTTTTATTTCAAGGGACTTATAAATATATTATAAGTAATTTAACATGGCTTGATTCAGTTTCAAAAAAGACATGTTACTTATTAATTTAATTATAATTTAACTAATTTTTTCTATAATTTAAACAATTTTCAGTGAAAAGGCAACACTCATCAAGATTCACGGTAGCGAATCGCCGAGCCAAGGAGAAAAGAAAGCTACCAAGAATCCTTATCTGGAATAATAATCCTTTTTTTGGATTGTCGGCGCAATTCTCAACCGATTTTCATGGAACGATATCTTAAATAGTTTATAAGTTTTATAAAGTTTTTATAAAGTTTATAGTTTTATAAAGTTGAAAAAGTTGAAAATTACAAAATTTGAACAATTCTGAATTAAATTAGTTCAAATATTAAATAATTGCTTTAATTGTGGAAATTAGTGTGCACTTAAAAAACGGAACAATTTAAAATTGAAGCCTCTTTAAAATTAACAAATTTTAAACTTTTGAATCGTGATAAGAATTGATTATAATTTCAACCTTCGCAAGTGTTAAAAATACAATAATTTTCGAATCGGATCAATAGTAAAAGTCGGTAAATAACAATTTCAATATTTAAATACGCGTTCTTTCTAGCGATACATTCAAGACGATTTCGAGAAAATTCGAGATTTTTTTAATCATGTTCATATGAACTAAATAATTAATGAAGATCGAGAATACAAAAAATTCGGAATCTCGAGTCGAGAATTCCGAAACTTTTTATTTGAGGTTCTCGATTTCCATGAAGTTTTGATTTCTCCTGAACATGTTTCAAGAAAACCTCGAATTTTCTCGAAAACTTCTCGAATGCATCACTAGTCCACTAAACCTCAGAGGAAAAACTATTACTGAAACTTTAGTGATAATATTTGGACTGATATTTGAGTCAAACAATTTGAACTACATTTTTTGACAAATTCAAAGGCTAAAAATGGCACAGTTCCAAATTATAGTTAAAACAAGGGTGGTTTTAAATTGGATATATAAATTTAAAAAGCTTCAAAAGTATTAGATCAAAAATTGTGTAGCGATTACTCAAAAGTTATTATTCTCTCTTTATTTTACTGTATGTGCATCACCCAGCGTATTTTTTTCCCACTAATTTTACTGTATATGCATCACCCAACGTATTTTTTTTCACTAACGATCTTAAGATTACAGAAGCCCTTTTGTTTCATAAAAAAATATCACACCATGAAATCCCCATTTCCCTTTTTTTTACCGTGATTTAATCCTTTATATCCCGTAAACGAAACCGAAAGTCTATGATTAATTAAGCCATAACTCAGCTTAAAAATCGAGATTTACCTTGCTTCTGTTCTATTAATCAAATTGAGACAAATCATCTGTATAATGAACCTACAAAATTACCTATAAAAACCCTCCTAAAAAGAATAAAAATGAACCATCTCACAAACCACAAAAAATCAGGTGCCTCTATCTCTATCATGAGTTGAAAAAAATTCTATAGCTTGTCCCTAAAGCCTAAAAACCACGAATCTCAAAAAAAAACATTTAAACCGTAGAATGACCGTAGAATCGAGAAAAAAAGAGTTAAGTTCCCCAATCTTCATGGTTGGTATCACGGAAATTATGTTTCTTAAATAGTGATTTCTTTTTCCTTTACTAGTTAAAAGCAACAAAGGATCGAAAAAAAGGGTGAACGCCGATCATTTTGTACCTTGTATCCATCCCATTTAGCCACGTGCCTTCACCTAGGAAAAAATGTGTGGATACCGGTGATCCGTGATCTCTCGACGCGCAGGTTAATTCGGTGTAAGAAACGGGGTGAATGGTAAAAGACGGTGAGGAGCCACCTGATTTTTTTCGACAGTAGTTTGGCAGTAGATTAAACCCTTGAGGGAGCGGGTGCCTGCTGGCCGTATGCTTCCCATATGTTCACCTCCCTCTACAGGACCCTATACGCGCGCGGGTGCCTTTTTACATTTTCTTTCTCGCTACCCCGAATCCATGAGTGATTCTCTCGGAAAAAAGGTAAGTTAACAGTGACACCGGGGCATAACCTAAATAACTCTGGATGTGCACGCACGTATCTATATGTATGAATATGCACCTGCGAGGACGAACCAATGAGGCTTTCATAATACTTTTAGCATGCAAGGAGCTTCCGGCAAACAGGAAGGGGGCTAATTATATGCCCATTGCCCCCCACCCTTTAAATGATTGATGGGTTTCCTTACAAGCCTTCAATATTAGCCTACATTATCCTCTTTATGCGTTTATTCCCATACAAATATTAGGGTATAATCCTCAATCTTGTTTATCCCTTTTTCCATTTTCTACTATCTAAATTTTAATCAGTGGGATTTCACTGTTCATCAGTGAAAATCCTGACTTATTTGATTTAGTCATCCAGTTTCTAGCTGTTTGAATCACTGAGATTGTGTTGTGAATCAGTAAAAATTTTGAATAATTTGATTCAATAACGAACGGTCAGGTGACCGTTCGACCGTCTATCACACTTTTTCCCAGGTGAGGAAGTAAGGGGAAACGTGGGGCGGGAAGTAAAGGAAGTGAGGGGATGGTTAGTAGGATGGCGAGGGTGGAGAGGGAGAGTAGGGGAAGGGATGTGACGGTTGGAGAGGGGCAGGGTGTCTAGTGATCAGGCAATTTAAAAGTCCCGGGTTTTCCCGTTTTTTCCCGAAAAAATTCATTTTCAAAATTGCCTGATTTTTTCCTGACCATTAATGCTTCTCAAAGACCAGCTTTTCAATCTTGAAACATTTTTAACATGGAATCTTTTTTAAAAGGAATAAAGCAATTGCAGATTAAAAATTTCAAATTGATTGATTTCAGCCAAAAAAGATAACTACCCATGTAGAAACCGCCCTATGTGTCCCCATTTCAATTAGGGCAGTTGTCAGAATCTCACTAGAACAACTGGACTAGTAAGTTCTGGTCAGGACCCTTTAAGGCACTGCTAAGATTTTTTATTCCTTATGACCAAAAAAACCCTGTGTCCGTCTGGTTAGGCCCTAATCTTGTGTTTGAGTCAGGCTGTAGTTGGTTCCTCATTTAGATATAAGAAACAAAAAATTCTAGTCAGGCACTGGTCGGGCCTTAGTCAGCATACCCCAGATAAACTTTCTGAAGATGGCGCTGCGGTATATACGATGCAGTGCCATCTTCAGATGTTTGTATGCATTAAATTATGCTTTAGTAAACAGGCGAATGGCTGCCCCAACAACATGTGACAGCAAACTGAATTTTATTTTCATT
>CAKNWT010327449.1:0-14383 GCA_932066315.1 Andricus coriarius | reverse complement strand
ATAGGGAGAATTAAAAAATATGAACATTTTTTAGTATCAAGGGGATTCTTGACAGTAAAATTTTTTTTTTCAGATGGGGTAACCTAAAATTAAAATAGTTCTTCAATTTTGAGGAAGAAAAATTTAAGAAGCAGTGATTTACGTTTTTAGCTTGAAAGCAGTACACTGTAAATATTGCAGATGTGACACAATACTTGTGAGCTTAAACTGATTTTTTAGTTTTAAATATATATAGTCATTCATTCTTATTATAATTTATAATTGGCACTTGCCATAGGAATGATACACAATCCTGATTACACGATTTCGCATCGCAATTAAAAATTTTTTCTGCCCACCACATCTTAATATGATTTTTGTAATGTATTTTGGCCCACTGAACACGAAAATCGCACACCAAAGTTTTTGTATGGAAGAGTTTTCAAGATATCAATGTTCGAATTTTTTAAAACTATTTTTCAAAGTTGTTTCGACGCTTTTGAGTATATCTCGAGTTTTAATTCACCGATTTTCCAAAACGAGCAATCAAGTTGAATGCAACCGAATCCTGTTCCACTTTCTGTTCTAAATTTTTCAGATCAGCCCAGTAGTTAAGATGCTAGAGATTTTAATATGTTGGACAAGTTGTATATTTTGGCAAAAAACGAGCTCGACAATTCACATATCGTCCCGGGAAGAATAGAAATCGCAAATATCACTCACGCTTACCCCTCAAGGCAAATAACTTAATGGTGTGATAATAATTACCTATTTAACTAGCTTTAGTACCAGATAACATGATTTTTATTTTCTGTGATTATTTCAGAGATTTCAGCAACTATAAAAGAAAAAATTAATTACGTCCAAAACATAAGAAGGAAAAAGTTGTTAGGAATTTTTTATTCAAAAAAAGGAAAATTTCAAAAAGTAAAATTTATTGTTGAAATGGTTTCCAGGATGAACGAGGGAAGACTTGAAAAATATACAATGTTTCGACTGGAAACAGGCGAAATTTAAATTTTTTCAGTAGAAAGAAAGAAAATCTAAAAACTAACGAGTTTTTACTAAAATTGGGGAAAATTTGTCGTAAAAAATTTCCAGAATGAAAAAGAAATGAATAAATTCTTTATTTGAAAGATGAAATTAGAAAAAGTTACGAATTTTTGTATTTAAAAGGCAACGATTGAAACAGTAACGACTTTTTTATTTGAAAGCGATACCATTTTAAAAGTAATATATTTCTTCAATAATTTTTGAAGTCCTTAATGAAGTACAGTCCAATTTTAATTTAAAAATTTCGATTTATGCCTAGCTGGATAACTACGTCACGTTGCGCAACATTTCGACACGGCCCTGACTGTTTACGTTCGGAGACGTTTAATTTAAGCGTAAGGGCAGAACCGAAACCATGCACGAATTGAAACTCCCCTGAATGCAAAAACTTTGGTTGAAAGAGAAATTTGATTTTCGAACTCATTTAATGATCAGTAAGGTCCAAAATGAAAAAATCCAAATGTACAGCCAGTAGAAGTTTCAAGATTGTTATACTTTTATATTTTTCCACGAAATCGTCCTAAATCTAAATAACTTATATCTCTGGCCATTAGGGTTGGTTTCTCGATAGTATCGAATGGATCTATTACGCACCACTTCGGCATGTCAAGTACATGGATTGACCTTATGGAAAAGTACAGAATTTTTTTCAACTCCCAGTATCTTTTCTGCCAAACCATGATCTGAAGATGATTGTATAAATGTCTTTTCTGATAGGAAATTAAATTCAAATGTAGAAAAACTCAATGACATATTAATTTCGACATTATATGTAGTACCCCGGTACATGTTTTTCAGGCGACGAAAAAAACTTGATCGTGGATATCGGAAGAGATCAAAAGTCTCAGGAGGGAGAGAGACTTTAAGTATTCTTAAGCTAGGAGGAGTAATGACGTGGGCCGATGAAAGGAATTCCACATCCTCAGGAACCTGGTTCAAACTACGATCAGCGGCTCTAAAAATAAATATAACAATAACGCAATAGTTAACAAGAATAAGGATACAAATATCTGGAAGATCCTTCGGCGGCTTGGAATTATTCCCTCTCAGAGTCATACGTATGGTCAGAACTATCCGGTAAATAACCTGATGATGCTAACTTTTACTTCTCTTATATTGGGAAAGACCATCTGTTTCTAGTGATTGTGAAGATAACCTCAGAGGCTATTGCAATTGGTGGTATCCCGATTAAAAAGGTTACACTTTTTCTCCGTATAATACTCCCTGTGCTACGTCATATATGTACAATCGTTCTCTACACCTTTGAATTGTCCCCAATATTTTAAAACAAGCACTGATTCATCCCATTCCAAAGATTACTAATCCTTGAGCTCTGACAGATTTTCGTCCTATCCCTATTCTTAGTGCATTAGCCAAGCCTCTTGGGAAAATATTAAATGACCAGCTAACTAAATATTTGAACAAGCATAGCCTGCTTGACTCTGGAGGGAGCATAGTACAATCAATTCTTCCCTTTAATTCAGTATTGATTTAAAAGCAGCAATAGATAAAAATGAAGTAAAGACTGTTGTATTTTTTTACCATTCCCAAGCCTTAAAGTTGGTAAAGCATGCCATTAATTGGTTCAAATCTTACTTAAGTAACCGCTTACAAAGTGCAGCAAACAGTGATCGTCTTCGCTCTGACTGGAATGAGATGATGAGTGGGGTTCCCCAGGACTCAATACTTGGACCTAAAATGTTTTAGTGTTCACATGCGACTTTTCTGCTGTTCTATGCTACTGGAAATATCACGTTTATGCTGATGTTAGCAAAAAATATCTTTCAGGGCCACTAAGTAGCCTTATCGACCTACTTAAAATAGTCCAGGAATATATAATTAACGTCTATAACTGAACCGTGGACTTATGATGGTTGCCAAGAAAAGACAATATTTTATGGGTAGTGGATGATATGAACCTTCGAGTTTCATATCAATCTAAAAATATTTTGTAATTAAAATGAGTCTGCTTGGGAATGAACTGCCGAATAGTATTTGTAATGCGCCTACAGTATTTACATATAAAAACATGCTGTCGGAATGTCTCAAATCTATGCGTATTTATTTATTACACATATGTTTCTTTATCATGATGGGTGACAATGTTGTTCTTTTTTATTTTGTCTACTTATATCTTAAAGTTTAGTTTACCAGGAGTATCATCTTAATATACGATTTAAGTAACTTCTTACAGCATATAATTACATGAACTTACCTACTTTTTTGTAATCTACACATGTCGTTAAGCTTACATTTTTTAAATTAGGCCAGGGCCATGCAAATATTTACAATATCCTCTAGATTCTATATCTATGTATATTGTACAATGTAAGCTTTGAATGGTGTTTTATAGCCCAATGAGTTATTTTCTCCACAAATCAAAATTTATTGCCAGTTTACTTTATTTTGCGTTTTTTAAATAATGTTCGGAACTTTTATACTTTGTAAAAAATTTCATGATTAAATATTAATCCAAAATGCTTTCAAGATAATCTTGATTTTCTGGCAATAAGGAATTTTTGGGAATAAATGGAATTGTGACTTTAAATAGGGAATTTCAGCAATAAAATATAATGTTGACTCTGAGACGGGCAATGTACGTGAAAAATTATTATTTTACTTCGAACAAAGAGTTTTTGTCATTGGAGGGAAATTTTGAAAAATAATTTTGATTCTGCAGTATGTCACGTCATCACTTAATTACTAACTCATTAATAACACATCCACCCAAAAAAAAATTTTCTGGCCTGGAAATCACACCATGTTTATTGTATGTTTATGCGGTCGCTGAAACCGAATCCGAAGTCCATTTTACCCCATCACGTCAGGTTTTTGACATAACCTCCAGAAGTCTTCATAGACACACAAGAATAAAAAATAATTCTGGCCTGGAGATCAGGCCATTTTTACTATATGTTTTTGGGGTCGCTGGAACCGAATCCGCAGTCTGTTTCAACTCATAATTATAATTATTTTTCAGAATTCCCCATTTTCACAACAGAATTCTTGGAAATCTTTTAAAATGTCTCAAAATCTCTTGAAGCCCTCAAAAATCGTTTGAATTTATTAAAAGCTTTTGAACTGTTTTCAGTTGACCGGGAATAATTAACAGCTTACCGGGAATTTAATGCCATTATCAGGTAGATACCCCGTAAATGTTTCAGACAGTCGGTAGCCATTCAAATTGTAATTTGCGTAATCCTTAAAAATATACGTCAAATTATAGATATATTTTATTATTATATTCACCAATAGAATTGAGAATAACCGTCAAGGATAAGATGAGACTAAAGGCATTCCTCATCTTCTCGAATTGGAGGAAAAACTTATTAATGTATTAATGAGGAATTCGATTGAAAATATAACTGATGAATATTCGAGTCCTTTATTAGTAAATACGATACATTTATTCTATATTCGTTATCTCAGATTTTTGACATAAAGTTGGTTCTTATCAGATGTTTGCAATACGTCAGAGTCAGTTTGAAGGATAAAAATATACTTATTCAATTCGCTCAAACTGATAACACAATTCATACAATCAAGATTTTCTTATAATTCGGAAATATAATGACACCTTTTTTCTAAAATTTGAAAGAGAAAAGTTGCAAATTCAGACCAATTTTACTTGAAAACAAAAAATATGTTTTGAATTCAAACAAATTCTGATTCAGGACAAGGAATTCAACAAATCTCATGCATTTTTACTTAGATCAGGAATTGTTTTTGTAAATTTACTTTTTATAAATTAAAATTGAAATGATTTTTCGAATTTTTCTTTTCTATATTAAAAATGATCTTTTCCAAGGCAAAATTATCATTATTTAGGAAATTCTCTGTTTCATAGTTAGAATAGATAAATCTTTATTTTTCGGCTTACGTCACCATGTTTTACAGAATTTGTCTCAAAATTATTTCGTATAAACTAACGTCCATCCTCATCTTAATACTACCTTAATTCTACGACCGCTCGCACTTATCGCTTTGTCTTCCCCGCTTCATTTGCTTCGCTTCGCACGCATGTCCCTCTCTTTCGCCTTGCCTCGCATTCCCAACCTCTGCCTCCGCGGTTAATATCTTATACTCAATACCCCATGCAACCGCCCTTTTGTCCTTTCTTTCATGCCGTAATACCTCCATGCTTATTTCACTCATTTCCACCCCCTCGTAGTCCTCCAGCCAGTGTTACACCCTTGCATACCCCTTCCCGCACAATTCACACATTTCCTTCTCTCTAGGAAGCCAGAAACTATTAAAACCCTCCATGCACCCACATCTCATCCTCGGCATAAGCTGCTGACTTCCTCTCTCCTTTTTCACACAAATACTGTTCTCTCTCCCTTGGCTTTATTCACACAAAGTTCAAATTGAACGGTGACACTCTTATTCTCTCCTCCTATGCTGCCTTCTCCCTTTTCATGCCGTTCTTCCTGACCACCTCAAACACTTTTCTCCCTCCTCGTGCATCCTTCTCACTTCATGCCTCTGCAGATAATTCCTTCTAAAATACCATTATGATTCAACCTCTACCTTCCCCTCCCTTCCCCTATTCTCCTTTTCCCACCAACACTCCCTACAAGCTTACTTCCCCCCTCTTCCAAAAATTTCTCCTCATACTTATACGCCCGACTCTCTGTTAGAATCCCTTAACTCGTTCTCCCCGTCTCCCTCCTAACAATTTAATTAGGGGTATTTTTTGCCAACCCCTGTGTCCACTTTACATACCTCTCCTGTATCCTATTTACCTCCTTCCTTTCCTTCCATCCACACACATTCACTCTATAAAATATTATACTCATTACTAACGAGTCAAACAATTTCATTCTTCTTCCAAAATCATCTGCGAACAACTTGTTTCTCAACCCTCGCATGTGCCTCAGGACCACATTTGCCCTCCCCACTCTTTCTTTTATGTGATCATCAACTTTCGCATTTTTTCGAAACACGATGCCCAGGTACACAAACTCTTTTACCTCCTGCACCGCTTTCTAAATTGGAGTAGAAAGATGTTTTTATTTTTAACATTTCTATTAATATTTTAATTGAGCCGGAGCGTAAGGGTTTTTTATTTACAACATTTTCTTGTGACGAATGGAAATTTCTAAATTCGAAAAGGGACTTCCAACTTTTTACCACGCGTATTAAATTATTATTTTTATTGAGTGAAAGATCTTCTTAATTTTACACATTTTTCATCACATAAAAAGGGGAATCTTTTATTTACAATTTTTTCCTGAATCGGAAGAGAGAAATTTTTTGTTTTTAACATATTATTTATTTAGAAGGAAGGAGACTTTTGTAATTAATTTGTAATGTAATCAAAAAAGATTATTTTTGTTTTTAATTTATTGCTGAATTTAAATGGAGAATTTTTGTATTTTCAACGTTTTTATTGCGGTTCATTATGAAGAATTATTATTTTATTTCATTTTTTTAAATCTCAGAAAAAAATATGCCGATTTGTCTATTAAGTATTTTCTTTTCTCAGGTTGGTGTTTTCCATACTACTGTAAATAGTTTATCGCCGACATAAAGTAACTTTACTTAATAGATAATAGCGCTTTCAGATAAAAAATCTATTTTCGCGTACTACGTAAATTCCCTCCTGTGATCTAAAATATATTTGCAGAGTCAAATCATGGAGGGGCCTTAGTAGAAGAAAATGGAAAGTCGAAAATATCTCAGAATCTATCTTTCAAATCTGTTCAGTATTGGAAATTTGATCAGACGTGGAGGAGAGGCGTTCACCCTCACTATCTTAAAACTCTTGAGGATTGATGAATTCTTGGATATTGCAGTTTCCTGGATTTCTTCTGTAGTCATTACATCCACCGCACCGCTGTACATGTTTATTTTTGCCCGTTTTTGAGTAGTGACTCTTATTGTATAAACTCCACGAAGTCTTCTATCATCCTCCACTATTGCAAGGACTTCTCCATCGGACGTTGATAATACAGTTTGTTCTTCGGTTGGAATCGGCACACGGGAATTATATTCTCCTCGCAAGTGAATTGGTTTATCGCGAGGGAAAGTGTATCTTCGAACTTCAAATTGCCGGAGAGGATTCTTGTGGGGAATAAGCCGAATAAGCCTTAAATCTTCAAGTTTATGTCCAAGTATGTATAATGGAGAATGACTGGCAGGAGGAGATATGAACCTGGTACGAAGAGGAGGCTCGGCAGGAGGCGAAGACCTGTTCGAAGAACCAGGTCCAGGGTTTGAAATATGTGCACCCAACTCTGCAACAAGAAACAGAGTTTTATGTCTTCTTAAAGTAGATAATCGTATGTTGGTAAAAGTAGTCCTTATTTACTTATTTGGAAATCGTTTTCGCGATTCTGGTGCGAATTCTCAAAAATAAAATAGACTCTAAATTTTAGCTGAATCAATAATATTTATCCGTCCCCACAGGAACTCAACGTTTTCTACAAAACTCACAAGTAAGAAACTATGCAACAGCGTTTAATTTACGTAACTTTATCAACTTTATAGTTTTTTAGCACCCGGCTGAAACACGTATAGTTTCATTCGGGTGTTTGATCGTCCGTTCGTCGGACTTTTCTCCCACTGATAGGTTGAATTAGAATCGAATACAATCATATAGAATCAGGTAGGACCGGATAGAATTGGATAGAAAGGGACAGGATATGATCTAATAGAATAGGCGCATGTCGCCGAATTCGGGACAAGTCACATCAGGTAAGTCATCACTTATCAAAGGCAATGCCATCTTAGGTAATCTCCCACGAATGGAAGTTAAAGTGTACTTGCTGAAGGCAAAGTGGGAGGCCTCTTCCCAAGGAATAAGGCTTTCCTGGACAACCCTTCTCAGAACAATTTGTATTAAGGCGATATTATACAACCCTTCCCCTATATACACATACAGACTCTTGAGCTCTGGTAAGATTGGATAAGTCTTCTAGGGTAATCACACCTCCAAAAAAACATGAAATGCTTCGACGCACTATCAGACAGGTCATCCCGGGAAAAGTTTTTCCTGGAAATCACTTTACACCTTAAGTAAAGAGTAACTGCGAGGAAACATTTCCCGGGAAATCGTTTCTCACTTTTAAAAAACATGATAGCTTTGAGAAACCATTGGGCAGAACTTCCCGGTACAAGGTTTACAGAGGAATCACTTCTCGCATTCAAAAATGTTTTAATACATCTGGTCACAGAAGAGTGGTGATTGGTCACAGAAGAGTAATTGGTCGTACCTCGAACCTATTTTTCAAGTCAACCTTCAATGAATAAGTGGCAGTGACTAGTCATAAAAGAGAGATTGATCATAGAAGAATGGTTAGTCACATCGCAAACCCCTTTTACAGGTTGCTGTTTAAAAAATACGTTTCAGTGGCTGGTCGCTGAAGAGTGATTGGTCATATCTCGAACCCCTTGATATGAATTGTCCCAAGAAGACATCTCACAGGAGGACATGTCCAATGGTGCCTTGCAGCAACTGCTATTTTTGTGGAAGTGATAGGTGATTTCCTAGGCAGACTTGTCCGAATACATGTCCAATTTTTCCTAGCAGTAATCCTATTTTCTGGAAGGCTCGAAGTGACTTAATGGTAACACATGTCCTGGGAAGACGTGTCCAATGTTTAATTACAGTATTTCATGTATTTTTGGAAGTCGAAAGTGATTTCCTGACCTATTTTCGTATAGATGATAAGTGGTTTTCTGGGAAGACTTATACTAGTAAGACATATCTAATGATACCTTACGGCAATCGTATTTTCTTAAAGGTGGAGAGAGATCTTATGTCTTGTGGAAAGTGCAAAGTAATTTCCTGTGAATACCTGACCAGGGATGAACTTTGCAATGGTGCGCCGAAGCATCTCATGTTTTTTTGAAAGTAGAACGTTATTTTCTGGCTAGGCTTACCCCAGAAAGACCTATCTAATGGTACCTTAAAGTACCTTATGTTTATTTGAAAGTGGAAAGTGATTTTCTGGAAGTGTTTGTCTTGGAAAAACTGTCCAATGGTGTCCTGAAGAATCTGATGTTTTTTGTAAGTGAAAGTGATTTACTGAGAAGACTCGTCCCGGGAAGATCCGTTTAATGATGCTTTCCAGCATCGCATGTTTTTTTAGAATCAGGAAGTGACTTTCTGGGAAGACTTGTAGCCGGAAGACATGTCTAATGTTGCATCGAATATTATTATGGCTTGTGGAAAGTGCAAAGTAATTTCCTGGGAAGACTTCTCGAAAAGACCTGTTTAAAAGGGCTTAGAAGCATCTTCTGCTTTTTACGAAGTTGGAAGTGCTTTCCATAGAAGACTTGAATCGTGAAGAACTTCGTGAAAGACTTTTGCTGGGAAGAGGTTTTACTGGAAGTGTGAAGTGATTCGTTAGAAAGTCTTGTCCCGGGAAGACATGTATAAAAGTGCCTCAAAGAATTTTAAGTTTTTCTGGAGGTGGGATGTGATTCGCTGGAAAGAATTGTCCAGGAAAGACCTTTCCAATCATGGCTGAAAGCATCTCATGCTTTTTGGGAAGTAGGAATTAATTTGCTGAGGAGATTTGTCCCAGGATAAACTGAAAAAGGCTTGAAAAAGGGCTTGGAAAAATTACTTGCAAATTTCGCAAAGAAACGTTACAAAGGTTTCGATACGAGATCAGTCCAATGGTGCTTCAAAGAATGTCATTTTTTTAGTGGGAACCGACTTACTGGTAAGACTTGTGCTGGCTCAATTTAAAAAACTCTAAATTTCGTAGATTTTCCAAAAATTGGTGTTATAAATTTCATTTTATGTAGTTATTCAGACTATAATAAACATAGAAAAATATATACAATAAATATAAAAAATTGGATGATCCCAGAAGTCTCAAATTGTTTAATTTAATCCATCTCTGCATTCCTCAATGATTTTAAATTGAAATTGTAAAAAATTACTTAATTTTAGTTTAATGCTTTTATAAAATAGACAATTTCAAACTAGTAGCGTTGAAAATTAAATAATGTCATTATTAATTGTGATAAATAATTTGTAAATACAAACATTAAAAACATGCTGTACAAAATTTAAATTTAAAGCCCTAGTTGTAGAATAATTTAATTAGAAACACACAAATTAAAACTATTTCACATTAAAAAGTCATGAATAAAGGAATTAGAATTGTTCAAACTTTTTAAATTTCAAATTAAATGTCCTAATAGTTGAATAACCAATGTATCAAATTCGGAATGTAATAGGTTTAAAAATGTCCAATTATGAAATTTGAATAATTGTTACATTGTTATTTGAAATTCAAAGTTTTTAGATTGAAAGTGAAAAATTTAGAAAGATGGTCAAAAGGGAACATTTTTGCAAATATAACACTGAATTTGACATCAATTATGTAAATTGTAAGTAATATTTAGTGTGCTTTTAATTAAAAAATTGTGATAGAAACAATAAAATCCAATAATTAAAATGTGTAAATAATGACATGTAAGGAAATCAATCACGAATGATACCTTGAATTGATTATTAATTTTTATCTATTGAAATACAAAATAGAGACACTTGAAAAATGTTGTTTACATTATTAATTGAAAAAGGGAATTGTGCACTGACGTGAAATGGACATGTTTATTAGTTCAACTAGCCTTTTAAATAGTCTGAAAAACAAAATATCGTAATTTCAAGAATGCTATAAATTTGTTAAAAATTATTACCTCCAAGTCGTTATTTATATACATTTTTCGTTCATTATATGTTACCGTCCGCGAAGAAAGGGACCTAATGCGGAAAAAATGGATTTTTAGTTTTTCACACCAATCGATAGCTTTTTGTTTGCTCTTTCATAATAAAAAATATTATTCCTATATCTGAAAAATTCGAATTGATATTAATCTGCAAAGCGAAGCCCTCTTATGGAGTTCCTGTATTGGAACGCCTCTTCAATCGCTCCTCCTGTAAAATGTAGCAACCGCGCATTAGGTCCCTTTCTTCGCGGACGGTCACATATTATCATGAAATTAAATTTTTGTATGTGAAAGAGAAAATTTACATAAATTTTACTATAAACAGAATGGCTGCAACCACTATTACAACATTACTACCATTATTAACAAAATGGAGGTTACCTGTTTTTATATGAAGGATTTCAAAACACTTTGATATTTCTGACTTTCTGCCTAATGGAGTTTCCCGCATTTCTTCTGTGGTCATTAGTTTAACCGCACCGCTATACATGTTTATTTTTGCTCGTTTTTGAGTTGCTCTTTTTAATATATAAATTCCACGAAGTCTTCTATTAGTTTCCGCTATTGCAAATACTTCCCCATCGGACGTTGATAATACAGTTTGTTCATCGGTTGGCATAGGCCCAAGGACCTGATGTTCTCCTCTCAATTGAATTGGTTTATCGCGAGGAAAAGTGTATCTTCGAATTTCAAATCGCCGGGACGGATTCGTGTGGGGAATAAGCCGAATCCATCTAAGCTCTTCAAGTGTATATCCAAGTATATATAAAGGAGAATGCCTGGCAGAAGGAGACCTGGACCGGGCACGAAGTGGAGACTCAGCAGGAGCAGAAGATCTGCTCGATGAACCCGGAGTGTGATATCTGGCAGAAGAATAAGAAATTCCGGAACGAGGAACACCAGGCCCAGGGCTTGAACTCTGTGAACTCAAATCTGCAAGAAGAAATAGAGCTTTACATTCTTTTAAAGTAGACACTCGTGTGTTGGTATGTATTAATGAATTAATAACGGACTGGCTTGGATCAGCGTGGGAATAATGTATTGTCATTTAAAATCAAATAAAAATGCTAAATTATAAAAGTCAAAGGCAACCAAAATTTAAATAGGTTAGTCGAGATTCTACTTATTCACTTTCATCTAGTGAATTACTAAGAATGATCAAACAATGCCGAAAATATAATTAATGGTTAGCAAGCGAATAGCGGACAAAAAGATTACAATTTAAAAATAATTTAATTTAATTTCTGCAATTTTAATTACGTATTTTTAAACTCTGATATAGACAGAAGCGTGACTTTAGAAGGCATGCAAAGACACCAGACGTCCACAATTTTCGAAAAATCAAAGATGGCATTTAATTAAATATTCAATAAATAGCTCATTTCTGCAGTTTTCAATGAAATATTTTCAAATTGCTTGATCAATAATTTTGACTTCAGGAAGCATTTCATGATCCCAGCAGTGCCAAATTGTTTAATCCAATTCAATACTGCATATTTAAATAATTTTAAATGGAAGTTCCTAAAAATTTTCTAATTTTAGTTTAATACTTCATGAAAATAGACAGTTTTAAATTAGTAACGTGGGAAAGCCTCAATAGTGAAATTATTTGATTGGAAACGCAAAAATGTCAGTGATTTGATATTAAAAAATTATGAATTAAGCAATTCCAATCGTTCAAGCTTGTAAGTCTTGATAATTGAACAATTTTTAGTACTTTTCTCCCAATCTCTCAAATTCTAAAAAACCTGAGTTAAAATTTTTGACTTTAATATTATAATATTATATTATGATTTATAATTTAAAAGGATAACATGAAATTTGAACAATTTTTTTTATTTGAACAAAGGAAAATTTGAAAAGTAATTAATTACCAAATCGAAGTTTCAAAATATCCGGATAAAAAATTTTAAAAACTGTGTTAAAAACATCACGGTTTTTTGTCGAAGTGCGATTTTTTTTTAATTTTTCAGCTGAAAAGGATTAAAATTGAATCCAAGAACTGTGACAGTCTTTCGCGCCTAGCACAACAAGCAACAAATTTTTAACCTCAAAGCGTGGGGATAAATTGGTTTCCAATAGTTGTTTTGTAAGATACAAAGTAATTTATTCTAATAATAAATTTATAGTCGACACTTTCCAGAGAAATGAAACACAACCCTGATCACATAATTTCCCATTTTATTGCGATGTATCTATGATATATTATATTCTTATTTTTTAGATGAGAGTGATAAATATCGATATTCTTTGTAAAAAATTGATAATTTTTTATGGGATTTGGAGGTCGAATACATAAAATAATGGTTAATATAATAAAAAAAGTATGTAGGGGAAACCACCCTACAGTAGATAGGAAAAAAATCAACAGTATTTAACTGCATAAGTTTTCAGAAATAAAGAAAAATTTTCTTTTGAAAATAAAGCTTACATATTCAATTGAATATTCTTATAGAAGAAAATATCGCGAAATCAGTCAGTGAGCTGTATCAAACATTTTCATTAGACCCGGTCAAGGATACGATTCTGACACCTCTATCCATCAGTAGATAATAGTTTCTGGTATTGCTCCTGGGCATGACAGAATATTAAATTCTCGATAATTAAAATTTATTATTAGTATACTTACAATTAAAATTAGTTAATAATCGTTGAAATGATGATTATTTTACAAATATCACAACAGCTTACATTTTTGACAATTATTGTATCTCTGATATTCCGTGAGATTGGTACGATTATTTAACCTGACTTTTCTATTTGATTCCTTAACACAACTAAAATTTATGTGATTTTTATCAACTTATAATTTACGCTATTTTTTGGTTTATTTTTTACAATAACTTAAATTGAAAAGCTTCACAAATCAAAATAAACAAACACAACCTTTAAATTAAAACAACTGCGAGACAGTCACAGAGCTGCCAATTTTGATGGCGAAATTTTTCGCAATTTTGGAATTATCGACTGTTGCCCAGATAGCAAACGTGCGGGGAACGTTACACGCACTGAATGCGAGGCACGCCGTGCCTGCAGGGTGCGAGGCATATGCGCCACACTGTGTAAGGGGCACGCACGTGCGAGGCATATGAGTCGCACTTCGTGATGGGCACGATATGCGGCGCATATGCGTCGCACTTCGTGAGAGGCATTATTTATAGCATGAATACATAAGTGAGAAGCGTAGATTTGAATAATAGTAGTTATTATAACTATATTTTGAACTATAATTATTGTGAATATGGTTTATTCATAAAAACTGAAACACTCCCAATTTTATCGTAAGCATAAATTAGGAAATTTTTATGGATAACATTAATTGAATGCATTTGTAAAATTGCTTAATGTGCAATGCATTTTACTTATTTAAAAATGGTAATTTAATAGTATGTTCCTTTACTCGATCGGTGTAAGTTTAACAAGAACTTTCGTTTTGTCATTCTGTAACTTTTTAAAAAGAAAAAAATAATTTCTAACTTTTAAAACTTTTTTTTGTATTATCTTTGGTTTTTTACATTCTCATTCATGAGAGTGTAATGTATTCGTCCAAATTTTCGATCTCTGGTTTTTAACGGATCTTTACGTTTCGGCACTCACAGATTCAGAAAATCATAAAATTTTGTCGGTGTCTGTATGTCTGTCTGTATGTATGGTTACC
>CAKNWT010327437.1:0-13508 GCA_932066315.1 Andricus coriarius | reverse complement strand
GACTTTTTCGCTATTTTCTTCGAGTTACGGTAAATTTCTGGACTATTTGACCATATAATGTGTGATCTGCGTCAATTAGAATGTATTTGCAATATGTCGCAACAATGATATATGCGGAATGTTGACATTAAAATAATTTGTATTGACTTTGAATTACAAGAAAATATTTAAAAGTGATATATTGCTCTTTATTTGACAATAAAATTAATTTTCGGTACATAAATTATCAGAAAAAATAGTTCGAAGCAAGTAGATTTGTACCAACATAGCAAAAAATAATTCGTTCAAAAGTATATACACTCGAAAACATTTTTACCTTATTTAGACACCGAAAATTAATTTTGTTGTGAAATGAAGAGCAATATATCACTTTTAGATATTTTCTTGTGATCCAAAATTAATAAAAATGATTTTAATATCGACGTTCTGCGTATATTATTGTTGCCACATATTGAAAATACATTCTAATTGACGTATATCACACATTATATGGTCAAATAGTCCAGAAATGTACCGTAACTCGAAGAAAATAGCGAAAAAGTAGACTTTTTTCGATTTTTTGAAACTTCAAAGTCAATTCGGGAGGGAAAAAAACAGTTTAATGGGATTATTGCTATACACGTATAATTCGAGTTGCTTTGAACTATTTTTATTGATAATTTAAATCTCAAAAAAGAATTGTTTGCTGTTTAAATTTGAAGAATTGCTTCGTTTTTTGTGATTTTTAGCTATATCTACGATGCGGAGACAGAAGCAATTTTTTTTTCATGTAAATTTAGGGGAGTGTTTTTGACTCCCAAAAGAAAGTTTTCATTGCTATTAGAACTTCGCGCAAACAACTTTTTTTTCGATACGTCCTAGTGTTGAATTATAAACGCTTTGAAGTTCAATTTGGTAGCATTTGAAATTATGACCGATCAGATGAAAATGTTGCTAAAATGGATTAACGTTTTCATTGTGAAAAAACAAACATAGTTGATTTTAATTTTTGTCTATCACGGTGTAGAAAAACGTAAAATATGTTTAGGAAATGTTTTTACTTACGGATAAAGGGCCGTTTCGGCATTATTTAAAAGGTATTTTTTATCTTGTTTATAACACTGTTAGTTTACACATAATTTTTTATTTTTGTTTACCTTTTAGGTCATATTTTTGATCGTAAATGATTTACATAGCATTCAGTGTCGTTTGTTGAAGATATCAAGTAGATAAATGAAAGTTAGTGTAGATCTATCTTCGAACATTTTGCTTTTACTGGTGTTTTTATCGATTTTTACAAAACTCGATCAATTTATGATAGAAACTCGGATACAAAGTGATAAAAAATTATTTTTAGAATAGACTACGAACCGAGCTTTCCAGAATGGGAACGAAGTTTAGGGCTTTATGCCTCTGTTTAGAAATTTCGATAAAGATCTTTACAATCATAATTTATAGCAAAAGGCTTTCGAAATAATTTAGGACACAAGATGATTTTGTTAGTGCTTATCTTTCTGAATATTTTTCTTACAAAATATTGTATTCCAGGAGTTTAAACAATTCGTATAATGAAAGTTTTTAGATTATGGCATTTTGAAAATAATATCACACTCTTTCCCTATTCTTCTATTTTCCACTCGTTTCAAGAAAATTCACTGTTTACCTTTTTTTCGCTTCTTCGCCTTAATGAGAACTGAACTAATAGAACCCAATAAGAAACTCCAACTATTTTTAGTTCAGAATTTATCTACATTCGTCGCTAATTCAACTTTTCTGTTGAACATTCATCTTTTTGGATAGACAATTTGCTCTTTTGCATTGAAAATTAAGCCTTTGTTAAAAAAGTCGTCTTTGTTGATTGAAAGTGAACCCTGTTTCATCGAAAAGTCTAGTAAAGTCATATTTTGTGATTGAAAAGGAATCGTTTTTGGTTGAAAGTTAATTCTTTTTTGGTTGAAATTTTAATTATTTTGTTGTAAATTCAACTATTTTCTTAAAACCTTATATTTTTTGCTCAAAATTCAACTTTTTTGTTGAATATTCTTATTCTTGGATATAAAATTCATACTTTTGAATTGAGAATTCATCTTTTGGTAGAAAAGTAATCTCTTATGTTTGAAAATTCATCCATCCTTATTGAAAATTTAACTGTCTTCTGAAAGATTTTTCTTTTTTTTTCGGCTCAAAAATTAAACGATTTTTTCGAAAATGCATCTATTTATAGTTGAAGTTTAATTTTTTTTCTTTGAAAATTTGATCGCTTGGTTGAAGATTCATCTCCGTGGGTTGAAAATTCAACTATTTTGTTGAAAATTCATTTCAATTAAAAATTAAATTTTGTTGTTGAAAATTCATCTTTTCGGGTTCAAAATTTAAATGTTTTCTAAAACATTCGAATTTTTAGCTGGAAACCTTAACTTTTTTATTGAAAATTTTGGTTGTTTGTTGAAAATGCAACCCCTTTTTGATTGAAAAATCACCATATTTGTTTTATCATGAGAGAATTTTTTTCTCTGAAAATAATTCCTAATTGTTAAAGTGTAATTTTACCTAAGATTATAAACCTATTATAAAATTATTCTTTTGGATTTCATTGCAACAAATATCGTAGTAAGTATTTTTTAAATATGACAATTCAAAATGACTTTTCGTGACGGGAAACGCTTACAATCGACTGGAAATGTGAGAGCTTGGAAATTAAAAAAAAAAAAAAAGGGTGATTGCAATGGCATTGACTTTGAGTCGCTGAATTATAACAGCCGTCACAGCAGCGGTAACATAGAAGGCAGAATTAGCACAGAGCGTGAAAATAATTCAGTGATAACAACCGCAGGCGACAGACACTTCACCGAATGTTGTGTTCGCGGTGGTTGCGGCGACATTTAGTATTTCAAATACTAATTACACAGAGCATCGCGCACAATCAACAGGCATGTCTCGTGAGGCCTCGTGAAGGTACATTGCGCCGGCTTAATTATGGACCTACATTACGTAAGCTTTGAAACATCACCCTCTCCTGGAAACGTATCACTCTGATTCGTCCTTTTAATCATAATATTCTAGCAGGCTGCGATAATTATAATTGAATAATAAGATCAGGGAACTGGGGAATTAAAGTGGTAGAGAACTTTCTGATATCAATTTTTTTTTACATCTGACATTGAGTTTTAATTCAATCAGAAATCACAGGGAAAACTATTAATCAATGAACCAGATTTTTCAGCTTATTTTTTTTTCAAACTTGTTCTCGGGTTAAGAAGAACCCGGTTTTTAATCATAGCCACGGACTAAGTCAAGTGACTGATGAGATGATGATATAATTATTTTATTTAATACGATGTATGAACCCATTTGCGATGATCTTGTAGGTACAAAATTAGGAGCATGGTGTAGTTTGCAGTTCGTCTTTTACCACTGTTATGCTTACACAGCGGCCGTGAATGTTGGAGGTAACGCCAATCGCCTCTGGATGCTTTCTTAGAGCTACCATGTATCACTTTATAGGTTCTTAGTCGCTTGCTTCCTGATGGTCCAGAAAGTTTCTTACAATGCGACATGTGTTTAGTAAAACTGCCTTCTGAGCTGCTGCCAGTACCCTACTGACTCCTAAACGTTCAAGATGTTCAGTGCATCTTGCGTGCACATTGCCTGTAGCCGAAATCACAATAGGATGAATAGATGCATGTTTCACATTCCTCCATATTGTCTTTACTTCATGTCTTAGCTCGCTATACTTGTGGATCTTGGTTGTGTAGGTTGCCTGCAAGTTTCGGTTAAGTGGACAAGCAATGTCGATGATGTAAACTCTTCCACCTTTTTTTCCCGCATGACGATGTCCGGCCGATTGGCTCTGATGTAATGATCCGTCTGGATAGTAACATCCCAATATATGATGTATCTATAGAAAGGCATCCATTCTGTTAAGAGTCCTAGGTTTAGGGCAAGCTGTTGATGTATAATTCCCGCCATATCATTATGCCTGTGCGTATATTCTCTTTGAGCCATTACGCGACAACCATCAATGATATGCTCGATGGATTCGTTGGTATCTCCACATAATCGGCACCGATCAACCACGTCTTGATGTAGCACGTGTTTTCGATAATTTCATTTCAGCTTATTATTATTATTATTATTATTATTATTATTGTCTTATTAGGCTGGCCCATTTAAGTCCCGTAACACTGCGGTTAAACAATTATTGTACTATGTCTTTTATTTTAAAACCCTGATGAAACCCAGTGATAACCAGCGGCTGAATACGACTTTAGTAGAAGTACTCGCATTTGCCTCGACGTTTGGCCAGGGTGGATAAAAACTGCAGAAAACCAACTCTTGAGTTCAGCCGGTTTTTCGAGTCCGCAAACATGGTTACAGAACAGGTTTGAACAGGGTAGTAACGACTGAGTAACTATGTGATCCCCCAAACTCTTTAACAATTCTGTAACAGATCAATAGCGCGGTTACACACGTTCTGTAGCAATTCTAGAATAATTCTAGAACTCGGTTATAGACGTTCTGTAACAATTCTAGAACCGTGTTAGACCTCTGTTTCACACGTTCTATAATGATTCGGGAATAATTCTATAACAGTTATAGAACTATTATGTAACAAATATGGAACAGTGTTATGATATAGAAAACAAGGCATTCTGTCCTTGAAGACTGAAAAAGATTTTATACATACGAGTTATAATCGAGTCACCACTAATACATCTGTATGCGTTAGGGTGGTCGAAAGTTTTTTTTCTTCGAGACCTGCCCTCGCCTCGGGCCCCACATACTTTGTATTGTGCCCGGAAAATGTCCCGAAAATGCAAAACGGAAGTTTTACTTAAAATTCGTGCTAGAGACGGGCTTTCTTCTAATTTTGTTCAACATGCATTTTTTGTATTCGATGAGTAACAAGTTTTTAAGTATTTTTTAAAAGAAATTTCAAATAATTTAAGCAATTATTATTTGTTAAGAAATTTTAATTCCCCTGTAAATCATAAAAACTCAGTATTTTTTTGAATTAATGACACAGCAAGTGAATAGGTTAAGAATAATATATTTTTATTCAGTTATTTTGCAATTACTTAAACAATTTATATTTGCTTCAATTCTTGTTTGTCAACCAAATCATAAAAAGTTAGGACCTTCTTGGAATAATTAAATACCTGATAGATTTTAGGAATATTGTTTTCTATTAAAGGCATTATTAAATTGTTTGTTAAACCATTATTAATTATTAATGTTTGAATTTTCATGGGAAAGGGGGAGAAAATTCTACTTTTTTAAATTCTCTCACACTATGTGGGTCATTATTAAGATAATATTTTTTCAGAAGTTATACCCACGCTTGTAATTGTTTACAACTTTGTCAGAATAATATTTTTATTTCTTTAATTGAAAAACATCTTATCTGAATTCATAGCATTACTAAATAACAATAATAAATTTACCATTTGTATTTTTACAGCAATATTTATACATTTTTTCCTATCTTCATTTACGACAAAATCATTCCATCGCATATATTTCAAAGCCTTGTAAAACTTTCTCAGCATTTTAAAATTAAAAGGTCAGAAAATTAAAGAAAACTATTTTATTAATATAACCAAAGGGTTACGATGGTCTATAATTATAATTAATTTTTCTTTAGAAATAAAAAATGTAGATATCCTTTTTTACAAGGATCGGTGGTTCACAGTTACCTCGAATCCAGGTGAAGAAACTTAACATGTATATGCGCTATTCGACATTAGGAATCTTGAACATCAATATATATATATATGATAATTAGGACCGAATTAGCTTGAGATTCAATAAAAAATTTCAAAAATAATTAGAATTATTAAATTCGTCTTCTTGGAACGAATCTAACGATATAAAAAAACTATTTTTTGATACAAATGCTGTTGTATAGTTTCTTTGTCAGGACGGCAGAATACTATATACGGAAAGACAGTTCATAAATGTTTATATACGTTCTGCTTTTTGCAAGGGCATATTAATATTGTCATCATTATTACAAAAATATAGCCGCGTTGCTTCTTTTTCAATAAGTTCTATTTATAAAAGACATTAAGGTAGTATAATTCTTTATTCCCGTTATAAGTTATAAAAATACTTAATTTGATATTTAATTTAAAAAAGTAATTTGTAATACTGTTCTATAGAACGCCAGTGTAACATTCTGATGGCAAAGTCTTAGAATAAAATTGGAAAAATTGTTATACATCACCTGTAAATGGTTAGTTCTAGAACAGTTCAGTAAAAACTTTTCTGTAATAAGTTTGCTGCAACGGTATTCGATTGATAAGAAAATCTGTATCAATATAATGAAACAGAAGACCGTTCTGATTTGTTGGTATGATTTGTTCTAGAATAGTTTCATAACAACTGTTACAGAACAGTGCCATCACATAGATCTAAAACAGTTCTGTTACAATACTATTTTAACAATTGTTATGGAACACTTTTCCTTTTTTTATCTAGAACAGTTTGAAGAGTGAGCGAACAAAACATGGTAAATCCATTCGAGATGATCCATTAATAATTATACAAACGCTCTCTCTCAAAAACACCATGATTATAGAAGAAAACTTCAAATAGTATCATATAGAAAAACCCAATCTCTAACTGTTTATCCAAAACTATCAAATTATTGAACCTATTAGTTTTGACTTATGTAGTTTTTATAACACATTGAACACTTAAGTATAAACTAGAAGAAGTTTAATTTATATATTTTGAGGGTTACACATTTTTTAAAGCGTGAATTTAATACAATAGAATTTTCTTTACGAACCAAGGGTCAATAATAATTATATTCATCGAGCCCTGAAAATGCTAAAACCATGCGTAACTGATTTTTTTCCAAAAAATGGATTTATCATGTTTTGTTCGCTTAGTCCTCAGTTATAGAACGCGTTTGCTGGGTATAACACTCTTCATATTCATAGAATTAATTTGCAAAAGTTATAACTTTTCTCGTCAACCTTTAGATAGTACAATTATAACGCGACTCTCGTACCAACTTTGTGGCATCTATAATAGAATTGGTTACTTTTGACACATGTCCACAACTCGTTCTCTGCATTTGTCACTCTAACGATGTACATATCACCTGATCGATATACATTTTTCATTTCAATTTTTGCTCGTCAAAGAATTGCTTGCTATGGCGAGCGTGGCGTGTCAATCACTTGCAGTGATTTCAGTACAGTTGAGTTCTCTTATCATTTCACTGTTTTCCAATCTGGCGCTTTTTCCCAGTAATGGTGGAGATAGTGTCTCGCCGATAGAGAACACCGTGCCGAGTAGTTCTAATAAACGAATATAGCCACCGCACCGGGTGTAACGGTTATGAATTCACTGTCAGAAGAGAACGAATAGTGTAGGTACAATCGGGCATTCGCCGTCAGTATAGCAGTGAACACTGGGATAGATAAGCATGTAGTCGTAGACGATACACGCCATATGGGAAATGACCAGACGAATATGTCGTGCTTACATGCCCCATTTTCGATTCCGATATCAACATGAAATACGAATTCGAACGATCAACGATTTGATATGACTGCCATAGTCGCTATTCTTCCGTTTACGATACCTTATTCCTCGCTCTATGCATTGCAGGCAGTGGAGTTCCACTCATTTAAACAGAAACAATTCAGTGAATAGGAACTGCGATTTTTGACGTAGAATTACGTATTCGTTTTCGGTCCGGTACACTGGCAGCATAACCTCGACATGAAAAATGCGTTATATCGCTGCAAGTACCGTGGGGCCATTCACTCTAAAATCAGGCGAATCTTGCCTACCGATTTCATTCAATTTCATATGATTGCTTGTGCCTTGTATTATTACTACGATTGTAAGGGTAACATGACACTAAACTGGGAATCCCATTTGAGTCGTTCCCAGAATTTCAGTCTTCGGCATTTTGACGATGCGGGGACCATGGGAGAGAGAGAAGAGGTGCTCATTCATGCGTGACAAACAGCAGCGTAGCGAGAAAGCGGGCAGTACACTCAGCGCGTTAGTTGCGTCCGCTGTTAGCATGCATCTAACCCCAACAGAAATGGTTGGCAAGGACCTGAATGTTTACGTTCGGAGCGAGCAAATGTTGTGTTTGATTTAAGTTAAGACCATTTAGGAGCATGTCCGGAACCGCTCTTAAATAAGATCCCAGTTTATTTCCCACTAATCACGTTCCGACTGTGCACTGATTTCTGTCTTCTCCTCCTGCCTGCTCTCGACTTCGTCTGATTTCACGCGATTGCTCGGATTTTGAAACGTTATTTACTACAATTTGTATACTTAAAAGTTCATAACACTAGAAATATAAACAAACATGTACCCCGCACATACTCGTAAATGGCAGGGGACTATCCCGAAGACACGAGAGATGACGCAGTTGACGCACTGCCTGCTCCTTGACTGCTCGTTGACTGCTAGTGATTACTTTCTTCGACCCCCACGGCTATCACTTGATTTAAAACGATACGATCCTTTGATTCCAGAGCGAATGGCCTCTCCGCAAGCACATGGACGCACAGGCGTACGACCGCATACGAGTGGTACGCTGAGGGACCGCCCATAAATCATCCGACCAGGGGGGGGGGGGCCCCCCCCCCCGAAAGAGACGGATAACAGGGAGAGGAGCTGGTAACAATAGCAACGGTAATGTTCAATAACAATGCAATAAGTTTGGAAATCAGTTTCATATTTCAGACATTACACTCTTTAAATTTTCTAACTAAAAATTTTGCTATTCCATTTTTGGTTGAAAATGTATATTTTTAATTTAAAAATTCAACTATTTGGTCTAAAATTTATCTTTCAATTGAAAATTTAACTATTTGGTTCAAAATTCATGTATTTTGTTGATAATTCGTCTGTTTGAGTAGAAACTAATCTTATTGGTTAAAAAATCATTTTTTTAGTTGAAAATTCTACTGTTTGGTTGAATGTTGAACTCTTTTGTTGAAAATTAATTTCTCTTGTTGAAGATTGATCATTTTAGTTGCAACTTAATCTCTAGTTTTGAAAATTAGTTTTTTTTTAGAATTAATTTTTTTAATTGAATGTTCAACGATTAAATTTTTGGTTGAAAATATATCTATTGTTCATCTTTTTAGTTTAAGAGTTCGTCTATTTTCTTAAAAATTAAATATTTTGTTGAAAGCTGAATTATTTTGTTGAAAAAATCGAACTTTGATTCAGGAGTTATTCACAAAATACGTGCTACGTATTCCAGGTATTTTTAACACCCTTGCCCCTCTTTGTTATACGTTTTCCATCGTTCTCAGCATGAAGAATGGTACTTTGACAGGTCCCCCAATTTACATATCACATATTTTGTGAATAACCCCTTATCGTCATCTTTTTTGTCAAAAATGCAACTGTTTTGGTAAAAATTCGTGCTTCTAGATTGAAAATTCATCTTCTATGGTAGGAAAATCATCTTGCTTGGTTGAAAATTTATCTTTTTTTTTTAAATTAATTTTTTTCTTGAAAATTCAAATTCTTGGGTTAGAAATTGGTCTTTTTGGCTTAAAAAATTCAACTACTTGGATGAAAATACAACTTTTTTTTATTAAATTATATTTTTTTGTTTTGTTTGAAAACTCATCTTTGTAGGTTGAAAATCCAACTATTTTGTTAAAGTCATCTTCTTTGTTCGAAAATTTGAATGTTTTGTAGGAAATTCGTCCTTTTGGATTAAAAATTCATCTTTTTTAATTGAAAATTAACTTTTTTGTTAAAAATTCAACGGTTTTTGAACAAATTTGTTTTTTGGCTCAAAATTGTAACTGTTTAAAAGTTTAACTATTATGATGCAAATCTATCTTTTCTGCGAACATTTGAACTATTTGGTTGTTAATGAAACTGTTTCCTTAAAATTAAATTTTGTTGTTTAGAAATTCATCTCTTTTGGTAGAAAATCTTTTTTTGTTGAGCAATCAACTTTCTTGGTGATGAAATATTAGGAAGTTCAAGCGTTTCATATGGAATTCAATATGGTATCTGTAATAATTGTACACTGGCACTTGAAATTAAGAAGGGTTTCTGGCATAACTTGCACTGACCTTGATCTTATATCCAGGGAATCCAAACGTAAACAGAGCCGCGTCTTTTTGGGTCCCCGAATATCATAAAGCCAAGGTTCGTCATTCAAGGTTCTAGTGTATTGAGAAAAAAATTATTCCCCCTAGGCTATTGAACACATTAGAGGCGAAAAAATGCGGAATAAACGTAAAGCCCGTGTTTGGCCAAGGGCTATGTTACTTTAGCCCAAAATTTGTGACGTAGTTTGTGAACGGCTCTTTCGTACGCTTCTTCTTCTCTTTTTCGCAGCGCATACGATGTGTCTTACGCGCGCTTGACTCTTTCGTACGGAGATCGTGCGAGAGACATTCTTATGTGAGTCTGTGATACAATTTTTGCTTACAAAATGCCACCTTCTATTGACTGCAATTTTAATGGTTATTTTTGAAAGAAATGGGCAAGGAAGAAGCTGCTAGCCTGTGAAAATAGTTATTTGTGATACAAGTGCGCAAAATAGGTGATTGTGTGCGAGTGTAAATTTTTCAGCATAAGCCGCAGGCGAATGATGCAATCACACGAGTTAGCAATCACCTATGCGCACATGTATCACACGCTATTTTTTGCAACGCCCGTCCGAAAAAGGTGTGTTAGGAGGACGAAAACGGACGATAACGGCTAAGAAACCTTAAAAAACAAAACTTCAATTATTGGAAGATTTGTTCAAGTTAAATCAAAGTTTATTTCAAGAAGATACCAACACCAGTGTTTAAAGTTACCTGTGACAGTGTCCAAAGTACCTCATCTCGAAAGTGCGCATGCTCAGCTTTTTCACCAGTTCCTAAAGTAAGCCATATTCAAACTACGCATGTGCGAAAATTGTTTCACGCTCAGTCTGCTCAAATAAGGTCCTTTATACAGCATTTAGAAGCATGAAAAGCTCAACTTTTGAGGTGGGTGTTGCAAAAAATTATTTACGTTACTTTGAAGTTTAAGCTTTCTCTGATAATTCTTATGTCGATAGCACACTATAAGACAATGGAAAAGAGTTCGAAGGTACTTCATGCGACTGAACTGGAAAGCGATCAGGAGCTGACACTGAAATGGTTACGATCTTCTTAACCACCTCTTAACGGTGTAGCAGAGCATCGTAGCCATCATTAGCGAAATGCAGTTGGCAAGGAGCGACTCTGATAACAACGACTGATCCACTGAAGTCGTTGGAGCAATCGTGCCAACTTCCTGCAGTCGTCATTTAGCCGCAGCGATTCAAACTTCCAGAGTGCGGAAGATGTCAAAACTCCCCGGCGCTTTACTAACTTATTGTAGGATAAACGTGATCCTCAGAGTAGACCAAGTCGCGCCGACTCGCCCATTGCTGGGATTGCTGCACCACACCGTTGCAACGTTTACAATGGAGCTCGGAGCGATAAAGTTCCTAGTAACTTCGACCGCCTCCCGTTTCCTCTATTCCCTTTTCCCTTTTGCTTGCCTCACCCTGGAAGATCATTCTATCCGTGACACTTACCCTCGATTTAGAAGAACCCGTTAATCTCCGTCGATGTTCATCCATAACCCATAAGGGATGTTTTACTTGACGCACATCTTCTGCTCCCCTATCTACCCTTTCGAGCACCCTGAAATTGACGCAGAGAATAGAAACAAGAGGGATTGAATTGGAAGAGCAGAATAAGCTATGTTTGTGGAGGGTGAGAAAGGGAAAAATGTCCTTCAAGGGTGGTCTGGTCTAACAAGCCCTCAAGGATGAGGAGCTTCTTTTATCGCGCACGAATGCACTGTCTCTTTTATCAACTGTGGTAAAGCAACCGTCGGCATCGTCGTCGAGTCGCCCAACGCGTCTTTTGATATACAAATAGACTCTGATTCGAAAGACCCCAGAAAATTAACTTTCTGTTGATTTTCGGGCTGAATTTCTGAAAACGCTATCTCAAAATTTTTACTGGCGATTGCTTCCAGAGTTTCCTTTTGGTTCCTAAAGAAAAATTATAAGAAGATTTTTTGGGAAATAATTAAAAAATTTGTTGTTGATAGTTTCAATTTTGTGCAAAAAAAAAACTTCGAAAAATACATCTTTTTTGTAAAGAACATTTTTTCTCTGAGCCCAACAGATTTCGCGAAAAATATAAAAAATAAATTTACAAATTTCTTTCCTTTCCATGGTTTAGGAGAGAGGAGGGTACGTTGACGCATCTAAAAGAAAAACTCAATGTAAAAGAAAAATATACAACCGTAAATAATAGAAAAATTTACTTTAGGTACCTTGATATCTTGGCTACACTAAGTGAAAGAAAATTTTCAAAATAATAGTACATAAAATAGGGTAATGTTACTTTTTCCGAAGTACTGCACCTGCATCAAGTTACCCACCACTTCGGGTGATTTGGTGCACCACTATTGTTGTTCAGTATTGCAACATATTAATAATTAATTTGAATGTAAGTCATGTAATGCAAGTAATTATTAACATATTTGGACGAGAGGACTGTTTTCGTGAAACTATGATAGTTTTTTTTTAATATGGGTGCACCAACTCCCCCTCTTCTCTCTCGCACTTTTTGTAAAGCGAATAAAACAGTGAAACTGTCATTATTTTCCACTACTCTAAAGTGCGTTCAGTTTTCCACTGTTAACAACCTAGTACATGTTTTAGTTTTCTAGAAATCCTGGTGGCTTAAATTCAAGCCCTATATCAAATTAGAGCCATCTCCTCTAACACGTGCGTTTATGGCACTCGTCAAATTTAGATGCGTTTTTCACAAAAAGCAGTTTTTCGAAGTTTGAAATTCAAAAATGCCCCGGTGACTCGTTTTTCAACTTAAAGGGTTTGCTTTAGGCTTAAAATTCCGGAAATTTATCCGGCTATTTGACCTTATAGGTAACCTCATACCGGCTATAAGGGCCCTTTTCATGCTTGTATTCATTTTTCTTCAGTAATCCATAGTGGTCTAAATGGATTATGAGTTTTAAAGTTATTATTGATTGTTTTTCACGTTTTTAGTAATTATACCATAAACTCAAAATATAAAATGTTTTATGTAACATATTTTGCGGGTTTTTAACAAATGAAAGAACTTGTTCATGAATAAAAAACTCTTTTTTATCAAATTTTAAAGTGTTAACCGTATACATATAAACTGTGAAAAAGAGCTTCTAAACATCGTATTTTTTCAGATTTGTTGGGTTTAGAGAAAAATTAACATTATAGAAAGGACGTATTTTTTAAAAACATTGCATTTCAAATGTTCAATTTGAAACATTTTAAAATAAAAAAATGCTTAGTTACAAATTAGTTTTATTTCAGGGCTTGAATTTGGAAATTGAATGTTCAATTTTTTAATTGTTTATTATTGAAAATATAAATATGAAAATTGTTTATTTTAAGGTTTTGAAAGACTTCAGATTTATACGGCACTATTTTAGTATGCATACAGGGTGTTTTTTTTAACTTGAGACAACGAAAAATCTAAAAAAAT
>CAKNWT010327431.1:14009-37951 GCA_932066315.1 Andricus coriarius | reverse complement strand
CTCATAATCTGCAAAAGATATGGCAATTAGGAGAATTTCGTGTAGAAATATATTTTTTCAGTGTCAGAAGTTTCAAGAACATTCTAGACGCCTATTTTAATTGCAACTGGTAAAAAAGTCACTTATATACTTTTTTTAATAGTTATGTAAGGTCTTCAAAGTCCGATATTCGTATGAAAGTACGTTTTTCAATTTTTTCTACCATGTTCTACCATTTCAAGAAATTCATAATAAGTGCTTGATATGTAAGCACACTGTGCGAATTTTTCCGCTAACGTATGTATTTTTGTTTGCGAGAAAATTCGACTTATAATATTTGAATGTCTGTCAAAATTTGAATTACGCGCCAAAAATTGTTGAAAAAATTTATTAAATGTATTTTTAGGAGATCTTTAATTTGACCCCAGGCTGATTATAAATCAATCAATAACAATCCGAGATATACGCAAAAAACTGGAAAACCATAAACGTAACCTTGAAAGGTCATCTTCAAGGTTAAAAGGCTGAACATATCAGGAAAGAGTTTGCTTTTTGTAACGTACGCATAGAACCAAGTCGAGTTGAAGTAGGCGCAAGGACACTTTTCACATACTTATCCGGCTAGCTCCTTTAATATTTACTATGAAAAAATATATTGAAGATACGCAACAAAATTTGAAAAATTTGAAACTTGAAAATTCGATATTTGAAAAAAATAAGTATCATTTTCAAGTCATGAATGGTCTCAAATTGAGGTGAAATCGGTGTGGGGTCAATCTGCCCCCGGTGTGCCAACTAAGGGTTAAATATGAAAATTAATGAATTGGATAACTTAAAATTGATAAATTTCAAACTTAAAACGTTTAAATTAACTTTTTTTACTTTATGTGTGTGGAATTTTACAATTGAAAATTTAAAGCCTTTCATTTTATACAGTATTTAATTTTAGGGAATTGCACAGGATTTTTTAAGTTTTCAACTATTTTAGAAGACTTCGAGGGATTTAGAGCGATTTGACCGATTTCGTAAAAGTTTTCAAGTGGTTTTAAAAGATTTGAAGGATTGTACATGTGTTTCAAAATTTTTAAAGGAGTTTTAAAAGATTTCATGTTGTTTCTAAAGTTTTCAAATGGCTTCACAGGATTTCAAGTGATTTTTAAACATTCGAAGGAATTTCAGAGTTTTTCTAGGGGTTGCAAAATATTTGACAAGATTTAAATAGGATCCTAAGGATTTTCAAGTGATTTCAACAGGTTGAAAATTTATTAGGAATTTCAAATTATTTAGAAGGATTTGAAAAAGATGTATGGAATTTCTTACGAGCCTTCAAAATTTGTCAGTTGATTAAGTTATATTTAAAAATTTGTTAAATTTTTTCAAAGTATATAAAATTATTTTAAGGGATTTTATGGTGTTTCATAGAAATTTAGTGAATTTTATGAACTATCAGAAGATTTCAAGGCATTTTGAGAAGTTTTGAAACGTTTCAAAGGTACCATAAGTACTATAAAAAAAAGCAAATATTTATTTCTATTTTTTATGGGGCTTGTTGTCAGTGAACTGTAAGTAGCCATTTTCTGATATTTAGCCATATTTTAAGTATTAGAACTTACAAATAAACTGCTTAATTGATTGAAAAACATGTTTTCGACTCATTTGGCCATTTTCAGTGCAATGCATCTTGGTACTTAAAATATGGAAATATTTCATTATCGCGCGTGTATTTGTTGGCTATATAATTAAAGAATGCAAATAAATTGCTATGATTTTGAGGACTTTCTTAAAAATTAATTCAGAGTTATTTCCTTCTCTGAACGCATAAATAAATATATACTAATAAAGAAGGTAGTCAATGAAACTAAGCCTGTGTTCAAATGAATCTCCATTCCACTCATGTGAGCTATTCGTAAATTGCAATTCTCATACGTGAAATTATAGGTACTTACATCTTTGCTGAGCTGTATAGCCTTGAACCTAGTATGACCTCTGGCCGCATACCACAAGCTCGTCGACATTACACCGAATCACACATTACTAGTGTGTAAGAAATTGTTGTTTCCGAGGGAAAGAGGGAAGGAAAAAAATCAGAAATAATAACCGCGGCTTCTTTCATTTCCAAACGATTTACCATTTTCAGATTGCATTACGAATTTTTATTTTTATTTTAACATGTGATCACGGCGGTCACACAGTCACTTTTAGTCAATTTTTGCTTAACTCCCTTTTTAGCCACTTTTTTAAGATAAAGTCACGGCAGTCCATTTTTTAAATGAAAAAACCGCTTCAATCGCTTGTTTCAATAAACTAAAATAAAGAAACCCAGGGTTAACCTCTTTGGAAATCAAGTCTTTAACTGTTTATGAATTTTCTTGAATTCTTTGGAATTCCCTTAAAACACACTGAATTGAATTGCTCTTTTTGGGTTTTCAATTTTTTTGAATTTCCTTTGAATTCTTATGAGTTTCATTAGATTCTTATTCACTTAAGTCTATTCACTCCCGTTTATCTGAATTCAAAGGAGGTTGTTTTGGATTTTACCAATTTTGTTCCATTCACTTAAATTATTTTAAATTCATCTTGAATTCGTATTAATTTCATCGCATTCCTAAAGTTACCTAGAATTCTTCTAAATGCACTTCAATTTCACTGAATTAAATGGAATATTTTGGATTTTCTTCAACTCATTTGTATTAATTTGAAATTCATCCTGAATTGTTATTAATTTATCCTGAATTTTGGTAATCCTTTGAATTCTCGCTGAATTTTTGAGAATTCTCTCAAAGTCTACTCAGTTCACTATAATTTTGCTGGAATCAATCAAATATTTTTGATCTTTTTCAATTTATTTTCATTTTTTGGAATTAACCCTGAATTCTTATTAGCTTATTCAGAATTCTTTTCAATTATTTAAATCCTCCCTGAATTCTCTGAAATTCTCTTAAATTCTTCTAAATTCACTAAAATTTTACTGAACTCAGTAAGATATATTTGTTTAATCCATTTGAATTCATTTAGAATTCACACTGAAATATTAATAAATTCAATTCCTCTTTTTTGACTCCCAGCAGCTACATGTAGCCATTTGCAGGGTTCATTTTAGCCTATTCTATTATCAAACATCAATTAAATTAATCGTAACACCAAGTGTATTCACATTTTGACTTATCAATAGTATCTTATTTCTGTTTTATAGTTCATTAATATTTAAATCGTGTTCACAATTATATTTAAACGCATTTTCCAATAATTTAACTCAAACATTCTTGTTTCATGCTCAAATATTAACTATATCAAATATCCATAAAGATACAATATATTTAGTGGTTCTTGTTTAATACATGCATTCTCGCCATTGTATTGAATTGATTTATCGTAGAATTATGAAAGTCAAGTGAACTATCATGCGCCAAGCACATCTCGTTGATCGCCACACACATTTCATCCACTGGAGAATTATAAACACAGCGGGCTTTTTCATTTTTTAGGTAAAATGGAGGTTAGATCTCGAGTCATACTGAGGTACCCGAAATTTTAAGCATCCAATTAAATATGGACAATCAATTTCCCCCTGAAGCATTTTGTAAATAAACTTGAAGTAATATAGAGTACGCCTAAGCTCCAATGGCATTCAGTTGAATCTAGTATACAAAGGGAGGTAAGATCTCCCCCTAACAGGGTATACCCCGTTTTCTTTAAATGCTAGATATAGTAGGAATCTTTTTTTTATTCTTTGAATTGCCTCATTATGCGATGCAAACTTAGGTGCCCAGATAATAGACGTGTATTCTAGCTTTGTTCTAATCAAACTATTGTACAATATTGTTATCGAGGCAATATCTTTAAAGTTTGTGCGCAATCGTATCAAAAAACCTACAATTTTTTTGACTGTTTCATAGAGTTATCTATGTGTTCCTTAAAACAGAACCTCGAGGTGTATTTAACGCCTAGGTCATCAATTTTGGATTCTCTGAACAGTACTACATTATCTATTTCATACATAAATAATATTGGGTTCGTTTATCTTGAACACGTTATTACCACGCATTTGTTTAAGTTTAACGGAAGTTTAGTATCATCAGCATATAGGTTATTTTTGTGGATAACTCAGAGCTTATATAGTTGCAATGTATTACGAAAAATATAGGACCCAGATTCGAGCCTTGCGGTACACCGGATGAAGGCTGATAAACTTGAGATGTAAGAAAAGCATACTGAACAAAATGTTTCCTATTCTTCAAAAAATTATCCAATGAAGACAGTAGGTTGTCAGGCAAGTTGGGATTGTGCAATTTATCTATCATTATTTTGTGATAACCTGCTTACCCCCAACCAGTGCTTTTGAAGTATATTCTGTGAATTCGGCTAAATTCGTTAATGTGGATTTTTGAGTGGCAAATCCATGCTGCTCGGATAACAAAAGAGGCTTCAGATAAGGCATAAGTATATCCACTATACACATTTCAAAGACTTTGGAATGCTGGGAATTCTGTCCATACCTGTTATGTTTTTATTATTCAGCCTTTTTCTTGCCTCTACAATTTTTGCGGATGAAATATTAACACACCCACCGAGGGAATCCAAGCTCTTAGATACTTTGCACGATCCCTCACCTCCGATATCACTATCGTTAATATAAACACTATCGAATAAATCAGCAAAAGCATCAACAACATCAGCTTCATTAGATAATTGCCTACCATGAAATTACATTATCCCTGGAATACGAGTATCATTCTTTTGCTTAGATGTTTTATTCCAGATTTTACCCGGGTTATCTTTTAAGACCTTTTCCGCATACAAAATGTAGTTTTTATAATCTTCATGAGACAATTTCTTTATTTGTTCAAAGTATTTATGTCTAAATTTCGATTAATTGAATTTCTTTCTTAGTTTGTCTTCTACTCTGATATAATTTTTTAACTGATTTGAAAACCAGACGGGAAACATTTTGTTTGGTGGATTACCTGCAAAAACAGGGATACACTTCTTCATTTCTATTATTGTTTTATCGTAAAGATATGCACAAGCTTTCTCAGAATCCTGTATTTTATACAAGTTACCCCAATTGATGATAGCAATATTCAAACACAAATTTACATAATTGCTTTAACCCAAATAAAAATTGTCTTTTCTAATCATCTTAAAATTACATTGTTTGTCTCAATGCATTTGTAGTTTGTAATTGACGTTGGGAGGAGATCATCTTCCGCAACCATTAAATCATCAGCATTTACTATAGAGCAAGCCATGCTTGGAAATATTGAATCTAGACATCTTTTATTTTTATTAAATATGAAGTTATGTTGGTCTAAATTCAAACATTGAGAGAATTTCATTAATTTATTAGATTTTTTTATCTACCAATAGACCAATAGACCTAGACCTGCCAATTCTTCCAGAAATATAACATATTCATTGATTCCCAAAATAGGTGGAATGTATATTACAACAGCTATAATAGAAAAACTGCCAGAGATCTTGGAAGCAATAATATTTATATGAGGACATACGATTTTTATTTTGCAAACATCTATTTCTATAGATTTTATAGACGTATCTACAACTATTAAAACTAACCCACCAACCCTTCCCTGCCTATCATCACGATGACAAATAAAGTTCTTATCTTCAAATAATTTACTAAAAAAAAATTCGTAGGCTTAACCATGTTTCTGTAAGTAAAATTAAATTTATTTGATTGGTAAAATTAAACAATCGGTCTCGCTCAATCTTGGTATTCAACCCTCTTACATTTTGATAGTATCTACTTAATATTTTTCTGGCAAGTTTTCCTGATTTCTCTACAGAGCTTTTTTCTTGGTTGCCTGTTTGATAATTCCTGGAAAACCCTGTCGATATGCAATCCGAAAATCTGGTTCCCCTTTCAACATTCCTGATAGAAGTATTATTATCAAATTATCAAACTCACTCGCATTATTTTGCGTGACAGGTTCTCCTCCATCAATTTTAGCTAATCCACAAATTAGCAGCTTGTTTTTTTAGCAATGTCTGTCCTCCATTTCATTTACACAAGCTGTACAATTGCTCTGACCTGCATTTAACTTTTCAACATTTTCCAAGCTTATTATTTCAGCGGCATCCAGTCTTTCTTCTAAAGAAGACATACGTGTAACATGCTATTTAAATTGTCGCCCATAACCTTCAAATTTCTTTCATGCTATCAATTGAATTTTTGACCTTAGCAATCCTTTTGTCAACTGCTTGACCTCTAATATCAGTTTTTTTTCTTCCAACCTGTCTAATCTTTCGTTAAGCAACTCTTTGAGAGACGAAAAGTCTACCACATCAGGGTCCTTCCTCATCTTCTTGTAACATTCTTTATGAAACGGCTTTTTGCATCCTAAACAATTATAAACTTCCTTGGAGTTGATAAACATGTTGACATCAAAACATGTCTTATAATTACACTTGATTTTATTATGGTCTAACAAATCCATATTATTATCATCCCGTTTATCAAACATTTTGGATTGAATTCCAAAGAATAGTAGCCCGGACTATGTGCATTTATTTTAAACTTTTATATTAATCACATATATGATTTCGCCATGCAGCGACTAATCTTTTTGACACCGTATTCTGCCAAATCAACGTGTTTTAAATCGTCAGTACACACTTTGAGGTTAGAATCCCAAGAGAAAACTTTAATTGATACATCCCATGACTCACGCAAAAATGTTTTGATTAAATTATCACACATTAATTCCCGGACTCTATGATTCAACTCTCGAACAGATCCACATACCAAATTACAAGGAGATAGTCCTGAATTCTTTGAAATCCTTTGTATTCTTCCTAAATTCTCTTGATTTCACCCTGAATTCTTATTAATCTATCCTGAATTCTTCTTTTAAATTATTGGAATCTTCCATGAATCCTCTTAAATTCCCGTGAATTCTTCTAAATTCACTCCAATTTTACTGAACTCAGTGGAATATTTTGGATTTTATCAACCCATTTGAATATATTTTAAATTTACAGTAAAATATTATTAACTCATCCTGAATTCGTTTAAATTCTTTGAATCCTCCCTGAATTCTCTTAAATTCCTTCAAATTATTTTTAATTCACTGCAATTTTACTGAAATCAATGGAATGTTTTGAATTTATTTCAGTTCATTTAAAGTCATTTGGAATTCATTCTGCATTCTTATTAATTTAACCTGAATTCTTTGAATTCTCTTGAATCTTTTTTCACTTCTATCTAAATTCTCTTGAATTCCCTTGAATTCTTCTAACTTCACGCCAATTTGACCGCAGCCAATGGAACATTTTGGATTTAAAAAAATTGTTCAACCCATTTGAATTCATTTGGAACTAAACTTAAATTCTTATTCATTTATCCTGAATTCTTTCAATTCTTTCTGAATTTTCCTAAATTCTCTTAAATACTTCTAAATTTCCTCCAATTTTACTGAAATCAATGAAATTTTGTTTTCAATGCATTTGTGCTGATTTGAAGTTCACTCTGAATTCTCATTAATGTAACCTCAATTCTTTGAATTCTCTTGAATTTTGGTTTACTTCTATCTAAATTCTTTCGAATTCTCGTGAATTCTTATAAATTCACTCCAATTTTACTGATCTCAGTGGAACATTTTGGATTTTTTTCAACCCATTTAAATATATTTGGAATTTACAGTGATATATTATTAACTGATCCTGAATTCCCTTAAATTCTTTGAATCCTCCCTGAATTCTCTCAAATTCCTTTAAAATATTTCCAATTCACTGCAATTTTACTGAAATCAATATAATGTTTTGAACTTTTTTCAGTTCACTTAAATTCATTTGGAATTCACTTTGCATTCTTCTATAATTTAACCTGAATTCTCTTGAATATTTTTTCACTTATATTTAAATTCTCTTGAATTCCATTGAATTCTTTTAAATTCAATCCAATTCGACCGAAATCGATAGAATATTTTGAATTAAAAAAAATATTTTTAACCCATTTGAATTAACTAGGAACTAAACCTAAATTCTTGTTAATTTATCCTGAATTTTTAAAATTGTTTCTGAATTCCCTTGAATACTTCTAAATTTACTCCAATTTCACTGAAATCAATTTAATTGTTTTTCAATTAATTTGAATTGATTTGAAGTTCCCTCTGAATTTTCATTAATGTAACCTGAATTCTTTGAATTCTCTTGAATCTTTTTTCACTTCTATCTAAATTCTCTTGAATCCCCTTAGACTCTTCTATATTCACTTCAATTTGACAGAAATCAATGGAATATTTTGGATTTTAAACATTGTTTTCAACCCATTTGAATTCATTTGGAACTAAACCTAAATTCTTCTCCATTTATTTCGAATTCTCTTGAATTCCCTTGAACACTTCTAATTTTCCTCAAAATTTACTGAATTCAATGAAATTTTTTTCAATTAATTTAAATTTATTTGGAATTCACTCTGCATTCTTCTTAATTTAACCTGAATTCTTTGAATTCTCTTAAATTTTTTATTCTTCATGAACTCTCTGGTATTTCTTTGAATTTTTGTCAATTTACTCCAATTTTTATTAAATTAGTAGAATATTTTGGATTGCTTTCATTTCAGTTGAATTCATTTGAAATTCGCCCTTTAAATTCCCTTGATTTTTTAAAAATTATCCTCGAGTTCTTTTCAACTCACTCCAATTTTACTTAATTCAATAGAATATTTTTGATTTATTTTTTAATTCATTCGAATATATTTGGAATTCACCCTGATTTCTGATTAATTTCCTGATTTATTTTAAATTCTGTGGAACTGTCTTGAATTTTTTTCTTCTAATTCACCGTGAAATCTTTTAACCGCACCGTCAATTATTATGCATTTTATGAAATTCTGTTGAATTCCCTTTTTTCTCTAAATTCATTCTAAATATAATGAATTCAATGAATTTTTGTATTATTTTTATATTGTTTTCAATATACTTAAATTTTTATACGTTTCATCGAATTCTTATTTCACTGAAATTTCTTCAAATTCACTAAAGTTTTATTCAATTCATTTTTTTCTTTGATTTTTTTCAATTCACTTAATTCTGTTGAATTCACCTTGACTTCTTTTCACTCCTATTTTACTTAGTTCAATGGAAATTTTTTGATTTTTAAAGTGTTATTCAATTGACTTATATTCTTATGAATTTTCTCTAAGTCTCTTGAATTCCCTTGAATTCTTTTCAGTTCACTCCAATTTTACCGAATTTATCCTGATTGCGTTCGAATTCCCTGTAATACTGATAAATTCCACCAAATTCTTTTCATTTTAAAAGAACATTGTCATATGAGTTATATTAAAATATTAATTAATTGTCATATTAGTCACTTTTAGTCAATTTTACTCAATGCTTGTGTTGGAAAATTGTCACTTTCGGTCACTTTTTCGGTTTAACTATGTCATTTTTTTTAATCAATGAAACTTCATTGGAATTAAACATTTTTTCTTTCTTAATTGTGTCGTGTTAAATGAAAAATATATTTTGTTGAGAATTTGAGAAAAAATAGTGAAAATTGTACTGATTTCAGAATTTTTAAAATTATCAAACCTTATAATAGTTTTGCGAAATTCTTCTCAATGTAAGACTTAAGTAGGGGAAACCACCCTGCAGTAGATAATGATTTACAGTAGATAATCTTAATTCACTGAAAAATTGACAAAAAAAGTTCTTTACTTTTGTTAGTATAACATTTCATCAAGGATGCTGTATGTTCTAACGAAGTTTCATGGAAATTTTATAATTAATTAATGTGTGGGAGCAAAAAATTAATTTTTAACCTGAAAAAAAAATTTCGCTTCTTCTTCATTCATAGTTTTTAACTTAATGAAACATTTTTATGGCATGTCCATACATTAGAATCAAAGCTTGAAGTTTAGTGAACAATATTTATTGATACAAAGAGTTCTTTCTTTAATATTTATAAATATTTAAGGGCTTTTTATCGGACATTACATTTTTCAACAGTAGATAACCAACAGTAGATAATCGCAAAATTACGAAAAATTTTGCTATCAAAATTGGCAGCTCTGCGACTGTCTCGCAGTTGTTTTAAATTAAAGGTTGTGTTTGTTTGTTCATTTTAATTCGTGATGTTTTGAAATTTAATTTATTGTAAATAATAAGCCAAGCAAATAGTGTAAATTATTATTTATTAAAAATCACATAATGTTTAGTTGTGTTTTAAGGAGTCTTTCGGAAAAGATATCATTTTTGGGATTACGGTATGTACAAATTCGGCACTTTTCTGTCATCGCAAGTCAGGTTAAATGGAATGAAGATTCAACATCTCGTACCAATCGTACCAATCTCACGGAATATCAGAGGTAAAAAAAATGTCGATAATTTAAACTCTTTTGATTTTTGTAAAATAATCATGGTTTAAACTATTAGTTACTCAATAAACTAGTTTTAATTGTAAGTATACTAATGATGAATTATAATTATCGAGAATTGAGTATTTTATCATGCCCAGGAGCAATACCAGAAACAATTATCTATTGATGGACAGAGGTGTCAAAACCGTACCCTTGACCAAGTTTAATAAAAATGTTTAATACAGCTAATTGATTAATTTCGTGATATTTTTTTCTATGAGAATACTCAATTGAATATGTAAGCTTTATTTAAAAACGATAACCTTTCGTTTTTTTTTGGAAACTGATGCAGTTAAAACGCTGTTGAATTTTTCGCTATCTACTGTAGGGTGGTTTCCCCTACATCTGAATTCCAGAATTGCGTCTTAAATTGAAACAAATTTTTCTGAATTTAACTTAAAAAATGTAAAGGTGTAGCAACTTAGAGATGCAGAAAGGGTTGTAGACACGCTTTTTTCTCGACGGTTTATCAAGTGTGAGAGAGGAAGTTCTCGAAAGAGTCCTTCCCGAGGAATCCATTAGTCGCATAATAAGGATGGAAGAAGGGCATGCAGTGTACGAGTAAGAGCAAAGAAAAGGAGGAAATAGCAAAAGGGGAGGAAGAAGTAAGGAGTCGTGGGGCTAAGAACTTTAAGTAAAAAGTAAATTAGCATCGTTAGTGGATAACTAGTGCCAATTAGTGTTGCCAATACGCTTGTTTCTCTCTTCCCCAGGGGACCTTGTAATTTATGCGTAAGTTATGCCAGAGGTCCTGGAGCAACGATTACCTTGGGTAAAGGAGACCTGGCCCCGGTCGACGGGGCCCAAGACATCGCAAATCATCAAGCCTCCCCCCCCCTACCACTTTCTGCCACAACCACCCTTCATTCTTCGTCCATCACTCGATCCCACGTCACATTATTCACTTACTCCCTTCGTTTCTTTCTTCTTCAATGCATAATCAAGTCGAATGAAATGTCCACAATATTTCACGCCGATAATCTTATCCGCGAATCACTGTCGTTGCCTCACAATAAGCTGTTATTTTTAGAGAGGTTATTTTACCAAAGGATATTTAAAAGAAAATTTACAACTACTGCTTTCATTTGGAATTGTACAATTATTTACTTCTCACGGTCTAAAAGCATGTGTATAGATTGACACATTTTGGGTAGAGGATCCGAAAAATCTTAAAAGTCCTTTATGGAGGGGGAGGGGATCCACAGCATTTAATATGTAAGATTCCCCGTTCTCATCATTTTTAAAAGATATGATAATTTAAACCTGTTGTCGTTGTTGAAATTACTTTTCAAACTATTGTACACATTATATCATATTATTTTGTTTCTTTTTTATTATGTAATAGTTCACATTAAGTACGGTACTGTGTCCCAAAAAACTCAATGTTTTCAAATGAGGCACCCTCTGAACTTGTTCTATTTGGTGAAAAAATGAATGCAAATTTTTCTTTTCATTTTAAAATCATTTTAAACCGTGGCTCTGGGCCCTTAAACTATCCCAAAATCATTAAAATGAATAATTAGTGTTAATTTTGGTAAATATAATAATTGTTTTCCAGGGAATACAACTGATTGTACCATACGTTCAGGAAAAAGACATTCACACGATTGGACCAAAAATACTACCCATGAGCTCGAAAAACTACCCTTTATATAGGGTAAAATATTATAATTATCTTGTATAATGTTAAGTCATTTATGCAATTCCTCGAAATCCCATGCATTTTTTTTAATTTTGTAATTCCCTTAAAATTTTTAAATCATTTGAAGATTCCTTGAAATCCTTTGACTTTCATGAATGCTGTACATAATCTCGTGAAATGCCTTAAAAAAGGTGAAGATATCTGGGTATCCCTGGAACTCTTTCAAAAACAGTGAAAATCTATTAAAATTCTTTGAGATTCCATGAAATCTTTTGAAATCCTCGAAGTCGCATAAAATCTTCCAAATCCCATAAAAATCCCTTTGAATTCTTTAAAATATGTAAAAATGTCGAAAAATCGATCAAAATCCTTGAAATTCCGTGATGTATTTCGAAACCTTACAAAATCCCTTAAAATCTTTGAAATGTGTAGCAATCTTTAAGAACACCTAGAAATCCCTTTAAAAAATTTAAAAGCCATTAAACTTACTTGAAATCCCTTACAGTCCTTTTTAAAATTCGGATATCTTTTGAAATTCCGTTACATCTTTTGAAATCCTACGAAATCCTCTACAGTCCGCAGATATACTTTTGAATCTTCTAAAATTTCTTCAAATCCTTCGACATCCCATGAAATCATCCAAACAAATCATACTTCCGTAGCTCTTGAAATCCTTTTAAAATCCTGTGACTTCTTTTGATATGACTCGAAATCTCTTAAAATACCTTAAAGTCTCTTAAAAGATCTCTTTATATATGATCTCTGATATAAACTTTATATATGATCTCTTAAAATCGTTTGAAATCTTTTAAAATCCCTTAAATCGTTCTTAATTCCGTTGAAATCCTTCCGTTTCTTTTGAAATAGCGTAAAACCCCTTGCATGAAACTCCTTCAAGTCCCTTAAAATCTTGTGAAATCCTTTGAAATAATTGAGATTCTCTCTGAAATTCTACTAGGTAATTTCTGCAAACTCTTGAAATCTTTTTAAATGATCTGCAATGTGTGAAACCTGTCGTAATATTTTGGAATAGTTTGAAGTACCCTAACACCTTGTTATTGCCCTGAAATATTTAAAAATCCCTTAAAATCTCATGAAATTCCTGAAAAGTTTCTGAGAAGCTTTTTAAATCCGTAAAAAAATTATTTTTCGAAATACTTTGTACGCTTTTGGAATACTTTAAAATCTCTTCAAATTTGTTGAAATCCTTTCAAATCACTGGAAATCTTTTGAACTCTCGCTTATCAGGTTCTCAATTATTCTGTATGTGGAATCAAGTCTATTTTTGTCGATTTTAACATTTCGACTTTGGGTGATGAACCAAAATAATAGCATGCCGTTCTAAAGCTTGTAATAAAATTTTATGGAATTGTCTGCAGTGTTTACTATTGTTTAGAATTGATTAATATTTTATTACTTGCTGGAGAACGCTATCCTTGTTTAGTTTATCCCTATAAAAAGCAAGCAGTCAACAAATAGACTTTATTCCAAATACAGAACAACTGAAACCTGATTCTTTATACGGACTCATTCAAACTTGATTCCGTATTGTGTGTAACAGTCGAAATTAATAATTTCATAATTGTTCTATTTACTGCCATATGATTTTACTACATACATTGCTGACGGGTCAAACGTCGTATTATCAATAGTATATGAGTAAGAAATGTAATTAAAGTTTTGGTACAAATCAAGCGGAAGGCTTTCTGTTTTGCACAGAACAAATTATGGTTTCAATATTGTTTCATTATAAAATTCGTCTATATTCGCTCACTTGATCAATGTCAAAACTGAAAAACAACTTAATTGCTCTCAATATTCGTATTGCTCATTATGAATCAATTATGGTTTAATTTTGTTTCATTACAATTTGATGCCACTTTTTTTTGAAATGAAACTTATTTTTTTTCTGTGTGTATTCACAATTATTAAAGAACAGTTGTTGATCGGCGCGTTTCTGAAGAGTGCATCATGTTGACAATTGCTTCTTTAAATTGGTATCACTGAGTGGAACCGAAAACAATTTTACAACACATAGGCACATAAAACAAACAACTATCACTTTTGCTGGGTTAGGTTTGGCAAAAGATGTTGTGTACCAACTCTTTGTACTGCTCTCCGAGATCCGAAAGTATCAATAAATCTAGGTTCAATCATTTTTTCCAATAGTTCGAATAATTTTCAAATGAGTGATAATTTAGAAGTATGCAAAAGGACTTTTATTAACTGTTTTTTGTGGAAATAACTAAATGAATAGTTAAGATTTTACATTCAAAACCCAGCTTAGGAGACCCCTAAACACTTCGTAAAAATTCTGCCAAAACTGTGAGTGATGTATTTCACTCGAAAGAGTATACTGTACGTATGCTGAAGTAAAAATATACAAAGAACGATTATTTAAATTAAATAAATATTTTATGTACAAAAATCGACTTATGGGACCCCTTAATATCTTTTTTACTTCTGCCAAAAACCAAGGTTCATTTTTGCACTGAAAGGAACACTTTGTATGGGGTGCTATTTGAGAAAAAAATTAAGCCTTTTTTCCACTACCCTAATATACTCCATTTAGTACGACGGCCCCCATCCGAATATTTCAGAAGCAAAACTCCTTAACCTCAATGATCGAACAAGAAGCCTTAAACAAGTCCATGTGTAATTTCTTGATGGAAATCCATTCTGTGCAGTTTTTTAATAAGAAATTCTACTTGGAGGTTGTTTCGTTTCCTGAGTCACCTATACAACTTTAATTTTTTTTCACGCAATTTTCAAATCATTTGAAGGATTGCAGTACATAACAAGATAACCAATATAAACGGGATTTTTCAGGAGAGCAAAATAACATGCTGTAAAGTCGAAATCACCATTTCAAGATAAAACAAAAGTTTACTCTCGAGCTGAAGTGTTTCTAAATTGAGTCCAAAAAAGTATGATTGAAAAATATTATTCCGTTCCGAGAAATAGAACATGGAAGTTTGGAATCTCAAAGTAGCAGGAACCCAAAATTGGAACAGTTTTTTTTCGCAACAAAATTGGAACAATTCTGTTGCGAATCACGATAAAAAGTTCAATTTTCAGTTAACACAAAAAATAAAAACTTACTTCCAATATATTGAGTTGCTAAATTGGAAGAAAATGAGTTTGATTAGAAAAAGTTAATCAATTCAGTGTAAATCGTTTAAGAATTTTGATGGTCAAATGTAATCGGTTTTGAACATCGTCTTTGAGTAGCGACTAAATACCTATTTTTCAATTTAAAAAAGAAAAATAATAAAAACTTGCTCCCGAGATATGGGGTGGCTGAATATGAATAAAAAAGTTTTCATTTCAAACAAATTATTCTGTTTCGGCAAAATAAAGATTAAGCGTGATGCTATCGCACTATGATAAACGATTTTTCATTGAAAGTTCTATAAAAGGAAAAAGGCTTATGTTTCTTTATAAATAAACAATAATAATTTTGATAAATATTGTTTCTGATCACAAGGCAAAAAGTTAAGTGAGAGAAACCTGATAAAAGTGGCTTTTTGTAGAAAATGAAGAATCAAGATTTTGGGTTGGAATTTGGTTGGTACTTTGCTGCTGAAGAATGTGACAAATAGTTTTATTTAAGGGCTTTTTCTTTTAAAAAAAAGTATTTTATTGTTTTACTGCATTTAAAAACTTTTAGGAAGAGAAAGTTGGTCAGAAGAAGGTTTACAAAAATGTTAAGAGGTTAGGCAATTAAAAAAAGAAGATAGAAGATTCTAAACCTTTGAAATTGTATTCACATTGTTAAAATATTTTTTTTTGTCAACAGAATAACGATTTTTGATCTACTAGTCTGAAGCCAAAATGGTTTTATTCTTAGCTGTGAAAACCATTTTGCTTTCAGACTAGTAGATCAAAAACCGTAATGCCATCGACATAAAACTAGATTACTACGCTATTAAAAAAAACATAACATCAGAAACCAATTTCTAATATATTTTTTAATCTTAAAATCGATTGGAATTTTCACAAGTTGTTTGCAATGACTTGAATAATTGAACAAATTAAATCGTAAACTTCCCAAATATAATAACAAGAATTTAAAATGCAAATAATCTAATATTCATTATTTAAAAAAAAACTTTCAACGTGCAATAATTTTTTATTTAAAGCCATAATAGTATAAGTTTAAATTGAAAATATTTGAAGTTGAATAATATAAGTTCAAAACTTTATAGTTTAGATAAGTTTTAAATTAATAAATTTCATATAATCTTCCAGGAATTTAAAATTGTATTGCTTTTCGAAAGCTCACAAAATTAATTGAAATTTTCTGGAATATTTTAGAAATTAAACTTGCCTTTTGAAACTTTTAATATTTAAAATCTTCGAAATATTAATTTGAACCAATCTACAATGTTTGAAGTGTATTAAAATCCTTTGAGTTTAAATATTGAGATTTCTTCCTACAACGAATTTCTGTATAAATTTAATTCTGTTTGATTTAACTTTCATGAGAAAAGATTTTCTTCTGCATACATTTTTTATATGGAGAATGAGGAGATTTGAATAAAAACTTGTAATCCGAGATTGCAATTAAGCAAGCTGGAACTTTTTTCTTATGCTGACAAATTTTTATTTTGATGTTGCATTTTTTCAAACTAGTTTAGAAGACGATAATCTTTTTTTTTATGACTGCCCTTACATTTCACAATTTTCTCTTTGTGATATTATGAATTACTTACCAGCTTTATAAGACAATTAATGACCCGGACATTTTTTATTTATTTTTGGCAAACACAATGAACTCCTCAGAGTACATACATTTTCACTTAACATATACGCTAACAAAGCCATGTCTCGTCATCGTGGTCGGAAATGTAACATTTAGTGAAACAGAACGTCTTGGATGAAATCCAGAAGGAAATCCAATTCCGAGTTTGTGCTTTTATTTTATTCTAACTCCTCTTCCTGCCATTTCTGGCTTTCTCTCTGTTTTGTCCTCTCGTGGACAAAATAAGCTTGGTTCGAGGCTTGGTTGGACGCCACGATATTAAAAACAAAATTCACCTCGAGACAAATCTAATTTACTTTGATTTCGATAAGTATGAAAAGGAATTGTTCCTGCAAATGAATTTTTCTTCTTTGAGCAGAAACAAATTCATTGGAATTTGACCCCAGAGAAATTAGATTTGACCATTCAAAAAAATGAGCGTAAAATTTCAAAATACTGAAAAACATTTTTTTTTAAACTCTAATGATTTTAGTTAAATTTACCATGCTTTCACAATGATTTTTCCGAAAAATGTGTCTCTCCTCCCGAAAACAAGTATGGTTAGATTGAGTTTACAGACTCTCTTCACGCAAGTGTTTTCGCGTGATTTCAGTGAGTTTCTGCATGCACCTTTGTTACAGGAAACAAAGTCAGGCAAATGCAATTTCCTTTTCAGTTCGTAAAGGAGTTTACAGAGTCAAATAAACCTCTAATTATCACGAACAAAAATTCATACAGCATGATAAAAACGCTTTGTCAACTTAAAATTGCTTTGTCATGCTTGCACATATTTTTTCACCCTACTCTCTAAATTTGAATCAGTGAAGACCATTACTCATTTTATTCATTGAGTCATTTGCAGGGTGGCTGTATCTCAGGGAAAATCTGGAAATCAGGAGAAAGTTTGAGAAAAACAGGGATTTTGAACAAAATGTCAAATGTTAGGGAATTCCTTAACAGATTTCAATCATTTGAATAAGTTCCAAAACCAAAGGATTTTAAGGATTGTAGGGTATTTAAAAAGTTACATGGAATTTTAAAGAGCTTTAAGAAGTTCCAAAAGATTTCAAAATATTTCATAGGATTTTATATATTTGAGGGTATTTTGAAAATTGGGCGTGGATTTTAAATAGTTTCAAAACGTTGTATGGGATTTCTAAAGCTTTCTAAGGATTTTAAATATTTTAGGGTATTGTAAAAGATTCCAAGACATTTTCAGGAGATTTAAAAATGTCCAAGAATTTAAATGGTTTTAAGAAATTGAACAAAAATACATGGGGTTTTGAAGAATTTTGGAAGGCATGGAACGAGTTTATAGGACCTATAAGGTTTCAGGATATTTTAAAAGATTCCAAGGAATTTTATTAGATTCCCGAGGATTTCAATAGTTTTAAAAGCTCTCAAGGTATTTTAATTAATTTTCCTAGATTTCAGGACATATCATAAGATTTCATGTAATTTCACGGGATTTTATAATATTTCAATGGACTTCGAAGAATTTATTCACAAGAAGTAAGGGATTTCATAAGATTTTATAGATTTAAAGAGATTTTAATAATTTTTTGCAATTTATTTGAATTCATCTGGAACTCACGCTGAATTTTTAACTGAATTCTTTTGAATTTTTTGGAGTACTCTAAACTCTTTTAATTTACTTGAATTCTTCTAAATTCACTTAATTCAATGGATTATTTTACTTTTTTTGTAATTCATCCTAATCTCTTTTAACCCCACCTTAAATTCTAAGGCATTTCATCAAATTCTTTTGAGCTCTCTTAAATTTTTTAATCTCATTTCAAACTTATTGAAATCAATGGATTTTTTTTCGAATTATTTTGAATTATTTTGAATTTAAATGCACATTAGTGACTTGTAATCACTTTTTGGGTTTAAATCGGTCACTTTTTCACTTCTTTCGAGTAAATAAGGCTATGCCATCTCTGAGAACAAAAATTTATAATTTAAGAAGCAAAATTGTTTTATTCCATTAATAAAAGATTCTATATTAAAAACGTTACAAGATTAGAATTTTGGTCCTTAAATATATATGGTCAGGGAAAATAAAAAATTAGTCAGGGAAAAATCATGCAAAAGTTAGGGAATTTTGAAAATTAAGTTTTGCGGCCTCCCCGGCCATTTGAAACTGATTTATCAGTGAATTTGCAGAAGATTTGACTAATTGTACACTAAATTAAAGTGACTCTTCAGGGAATTTAACTGATTGACTAGTTGAATTAATTAAAAAATCAGTGTGAAATGGATCACAAATTTAAATTTAGAGTGTATAGATAATTATATTATACAGCTGTGTGCCTGCACGATTATATGCAGACGCATCGGCACGCATGATTACTTTGGACAGATGAAGTGTGAAGCAATGAGGCGCGAATAAATAAACAAATTATCAATAATAGCCACTCGATCAACTGTCTGCTGCTTTTACACATTTTAGATCCCCGGCACGAACGTACATGACAGCCAATGTAAATCCTGACCTAGGCAATTTCCATGCAAATAAAGTGCTGCGTAAACAAGTCAAGATTGACACATATTTCGGCAAGTGCAATAATATTGTGATTGTCAGATTTTTACGAGTTTTTGAAGAATACCATTCAATACAGTTGTATTCAAGTTAATATTTTGTGAATAATTTTCAATAATTTAAAAACAGACAAATTTATTTTGAAATATGTAAAGGTATTTTAAAAGATTAAAATGAAGTTTCAATTGCTTTAATTAATTTAATGGAATTTTTTATTGTTTTCTATAATTTAATGTGATTTCAAAGGGTTTGAAATATTTAAGGGTATTTCAAAAGATTCCAAAGAAGTTTAAATTAATGTCAGTAATTTAATGAAATTTTCAAGGATTTGAACTGTTTTAGGACATTTTAAAAGATTTCTAAAAATTGTTTGTTGTGTTCTGATTTTTAAGGGATTTCAAGTGATTTGAAATATGTAAGGGTATTTTGAGAGATTTCGAGGAAGTTTAAACTGATTTCACTAATTTAATGAGATTTCAAAGAATTTGAAACTATTTCAGGGTTTTTTAGAAGATTCCAAGTCATTTTTAAGAGCATTAAAAAGTTTCAAGGGATTTCAAAATATTTCAAAGGATTTTGAATATTTCAGTAATGAAAAAAATTCCAAAGAATTTTTTATCGTTTTCAAAAATTGAAATGAATTTTCCAGGATTTGAAATACTTTAGGATATTTGAAAAGATTTCAAAGCATTTTCAATTGATTTCAGTAGTTTCATAGAATTTCAAACGATTTGTACTATTTTAGGGTACTTTTTAAAGATTCCAAGGCATTTTTCAGAGATTTTAAAAGTCTCAAGGGATTTTAAAACATTTCAAATGATTTGAAATATTGTACTGAAAGATTTTAGTGTATTTTTGAAGATTCATAATTTCTTTAAGAAATGTCTGTAATTTGAAGGTATTTCAAGGAATTTGAACTATTTCAATGTATTTTAAGAGATTTAAAATATTTCCAATGGATTTCAGTAATTTAATGGGATTTCAAAGAATTTGAACTATTTTAATGTATTCTAAAAGATTCCAAGCAATTTCCAATCGATTTCCATACTTTAAATAAATTTTAAAGGATTATAAATATTTAAGCGTACTCAAATAATTCTAAGGCATTTTCGATTGATTTTAGTAGTTTCATATTAGTTCAAGGGATTTAAACTATTTTAAGGTATTTTTAAAAACTCGAAAGCATTTTAATAGCTTTAAAAGGTTTCAAGGGATTTCAAAAGTTTTCAAAGGATTTTAAATATTTATGGGACTTTTAAAAGACTCCAGGGAAGTTAATTAATTTCAATAATTTGAAGGGATTTCAAATTATTTGAAATACTTTTGGGTATTAAAAAAGATTCCAAGGCATTTTCAATTGATTTCTGTAAGTCGATGGAATCTGAAAGGATTTTAAATATGTTAAGGTATTTTAAAAGATTCCAAGGCACCTACCAGGTTTGAGGGTATTTTAAAAGAATATAAGGAAATTTAGTAGGATTCTGAGTGAAAATCATGAATTTTACGAGATTTTATAATATTTTAATGAATTTAAAAGTATTCATTCACAAGGATTCAGGGATTTCGTCGTGTTTCAAATATTTTAAAATATTGCAAGGTATTTCCAAACAAATTTTAATTTATGTAAATATTTTAATAGGATTTCAAAGTAGTTGAAATATTCTACGGTATTTTAAAACATTCCAAATAATTTTTTAATGGTTTCGATCATTCGAAAGAATTTCAAAGGATTTGAAACATTTTGCGGTATTTCAAAAGATTTCAAGGGGGTTTCAACGATTTTAATGATTTTGAGGGATTTAAAAGAATGCCATGTGATTGTATGATACTTTACGATTATGATATTTTAAAAGATTCAAAGGGATTTTATAAGATTTCCGAGGATTTTAATGATTTAAATGAATTTTAAAAGGTCTCAAGTTATTTAAATCAAATTTCCGGGAATTCAGGAAACATCAGATTTCATACTGTTTCACGGGATTTTTAAATATTTTAATAGATTTCGAAGAATGTATTCAGAAGAAGTGAGGGATTTCATAGGGTTTCATAGATTTGAAGACATTTTCGAATATTTTGTGCAATTTATTTGAATTCATTTAGAATTCACCCTGAATTTTTATTCATTTACCCAAAATTATTTCGAATGCTTTAGTATTCTTTAGATTTCTTTTTTGATTTACTGCAATTTCTCTAAATTGCCTCAATTCAATAGATTTATTTTTATTTGTTCTGTAATTCATCTTAAGTATTTTAAACTCACTTCGAATGCTTAGGCGTTTCCAAAAATTCGTTGAATTCCCTGGAGTTTTTCAAAACTCGTTTTAAACCCACTTAATTAAATTTTAATTTATCTTGAATTATTTTTATGTTTTTATGAATATAATTATTCGGAATTCTTTCAAATTCAGATGAACATTAGTCACATTATTATTGCACATTTGTTACTTTTAGTCACTTTTTGGTATTTTTTGATTTAAATAGATCACCTTTTTCCAGTTATAGTAGCCCTGAGAATAATAAATTAAAAATTTATAAATTTAGATTAAACATTTTTTATTCGATTTATAAATTATTCTATATATTACAAATGTCATAAGATTAGAATTTTAGTTTTTAAATATTAATGGTCAGGGAAAATGAAAAAATAGTCGGGGTAAAGTCAGAGAATTTGTAAAATTAAGTTTTGCGGACACCTTGCATGTTATTTGAAAAATAGATATAATATATCATAAGAAAATGAAGTCGGGACCACCGGAATCTTTTGAATTTTTACATGTATAGAGGGAGGTGTAAAAAATGTTGAGAATCGCTTATACGTAATTAATGGAAGCTCTATAATAGGATATATTTTTCATGCAGTTAACCATCGAGAATGGTGGTCTGATAATAAGGCCCTTAATCAGGGAATAAATTTATTCAACATTGGCAAAACCAGACATAAATCACGGGGAGTTATTATACAATTCAGAAAATAAAGAATATGAAATAGGGAAATAAATCTCTTGCCCAACAACGTCTAAGTACTGCACATAATCGTATGCAAGGCTTGTGATTTGTTTCTTGCTTCATATACTTCACTTTTGTAATTGCATAATGGCCTTAATTGTCCATACTAAAATCTGGAAATATACCCGATTCTTGACTGACAGCTTTTCAAAAACAAGACTTCTAAGACTTCATCACATTTATAAAGTATGGACCATAAACTGTTACCTGCGACTTGAATTACAACTTTTTCCACGTAATATCAGGGTGGCCGTAGGTCAGGGAAAACCTGGTAATCAGGGAAAAGTCAGGGAATTTCATTGGTCAGGAAAAAGTTAGGGATTTTGAAAAGAATCTTCCAAACGTCAGGGAATTTCTATAAGAGATATTTTAAATAACTGTGAAGAATCATAAACTTGAAATGTGTTTACTTTAATTTAAAATTGTTTTATTCCTTTTATATAACATTCTTTATTAAAAATATTACAAAATTAAGATTTTGATTTTTGAATACTAATGGTCAGGGAAAATAAAAAATTGGTCCAGGAAAAATTAGGGAATTTTTAGAATGAAGTTTTGTGGCCACCTATTTCTACTTCTTTTTTTGCTGTTGCTTCCTCCTGAAGATTATATTTTGAGTTAAAAATTGTATTATTTGGTTGAAAATTTAACAATTTGGTTGAAATGTCATACTTTGATGTTGAAAATTCAATTGAAATCTTTCTTGCTTGAAAATTCAACTTTTTTTAAATGCGTCTTTTTAGTTTAAAAATTCATCTGTTTTAGTAAAAATGTAATCTTTTGGATTGAAAAGGCAACTGTTTTGTTGAAAATTCATCTTATTTTGTTGAGGATTTAACTCTTTCGTTGAAAATTCGTCTTTTTTGGTTGAATTCAACTGTTTTTTATTTTAGATTAAAATCTTTTTTGGTTGAAATATCCATTATTACATTATTCGTTGAAAATTCATCTTTTTAAATGAAAATGCAATATTTTTAAAAGTTGAACTGTTATGTTGAAAATTGATCTTCTTTAATTGAAAATTGAACTTCAAGGGTAAAAGCAGTACTAATTTGTTAGAGATTTATTTTTTTGATTCAAGGTTCATCTCTTTGATTGAAATTTGAACTATTTTGTTCAAAATTCGTTTCTTTTTGGTTCAAAATTAGTTTTGTTCTACTGAAAATGTAACTTTTCTATTAAAAATTTAACTATTTTGTTAAAAATTTATCATTTTTGCTCGCAAATTCAAATGTTTAATTGAAAAACTCGTCCTTTTGGATTGAGAACTTATTTTTATTTTTGAAAATTCAACTCTTCTTTAAAATTCAATTATTTGGTTGAAAATGAAACTGTTTTTTTCTTAAAATTTATTCTTATCTTTTTTTAATTGGACTTTTTGGTTGATAATTCTTTTTTTCAGGTTGAAAATTCATCAATTTTATTTAAAATTCCACTATTTTGTTGAGAATTGAATTATTTTGTTGTAAATTTAACTATTTTGTTTGAAATTGGTAGAAGTCATCTTTTTTGCTGAAATGGTTTTATTCCATTTACCAAAGATTCTGTGTTAAAAATATCACAAAATTAAAATGCTGGTTTTCAAATATTAATGGCTATGGAAAATCAAAAATTGGTCAGCTAATATTCAGGAAATTTTGAGAAT
>CAKNWT010327431.1:0-13909 GCA_932066315.1 Andricus coriarius | reverse complement strand
AGCCTAGTTTAACATAATTGCGAAAAACTAAATGGAAAATTCGGAAAAGGCGTTACATAGAGGGGAAGGGGGGGGGATTATCGGAAAATTGCGTTACGTAATTTATGGATGTCCCCTTTGCAGCAACCCCGAATAATTTTCTCCTAAATCTGAAATTCTTTATAAAATTTTACCATTCACCTTTTTGATTTATTATTTTATCCAGTGAGTGAACTTAATATGAATACGAAATTGAAAAAGTTTTCTATGAGAAATTTCATATCCGCGTATTCGGAGCGACGGAAAAATGTGGAAGAGAGTATCCGTGGATAGACGAAGATGCGAAGCAAAATCATCCGCTTTTCATATCCTCAATTTTAATGGAGAAGCGAAACACTCATCTCATAGCTGGCTTTTTTCAAAGGGACTTTTTATTTAGTTCAAACAGACAATTCTTTCAGCGTACCACAAAGTACTGGAAAATCAATCTGGAAATGCATCTTAATGGCCGAGCTGTCATTAGCAGAAAAGTATGCGAGCTTTTCTTCCTTCCTTCTGTTTTAACTCACAACGACTTCCCAACTCTTACTCCTCTTGAAAACTTCTTCCCTCTTACCTGTATTCTTCTTTTTCTTTCTGCACTTGATTTTTATCTTGCCTCCCAGTTGCACAATCGATACTCTGGATTAGCCTCGCGTGACCGTGAGCCGGCTCGCGTGATTTTACACAAAGTGCATTACTCGCACACGTTCACACGTCGTTGAAAGCTGTTGCAAAGCATGCGCTTGTTTCCCGAGGTTTACGAATGTGTCAATAAGCGTTCAAGCCAGATAATCATCGCTTTAAGCGCGCACTTGCTGGAGAGCTTGTTAACCCTTTCGGGGTATACAACGCTTGAATAGTTCTTATCTATCCAATTATCATTTTCTTTTAGGAAAAATGCACTCTTTAAAATTGTCTGCATTTTCCATTACTGTGACTAAAACTTACATTATATCCAATATATGTATGACGATTCCTTTTTCTTCCTGCTCTCTAGATCTAAATTAGTAGAAAACTACTAATTGGTAGTAGTGTTCTACTAATTCATATAGTACCGATTCGCTTACTAGTAAATGGTAAAAATCTACTATTTCAATGAGTAAGAATAACTGACTACATGAATTAGAAACTATATCTACTAAAGGAATTGGTAATGCTACTACTACGTGTATTGGAAAATTTATTTCTGGTTACTATTTTAAACGGTAGTTGCAAGTAAATTAAAAAACTTATTTTACAATGAAGAGAATTTTATTCAAATACAGTAATCTATGAATTTAAATAATATTTCAAAGAAATTTCCGTTTTATCTTCTCATACCTAAAACTCAGTGCATATTTAGTTCAAACTAATGTGGGTCCTCTATTAAATTCAATTTAAACCGTTTCAAATTCCTAAAGTTCATAGTAAAAATATTCCATTTTAAACAAGATAGGTGAATTTTTAACCAAATAGTTGAATTTGGAACCAAAAAGATTAAATTTCTACCAAAAAATACGATTATTCAACAAAATACATGAATTCTCAACAAAATAGTTGAATTTTTAACTCAAGAATATCAGTTTTTAACCGAAAATGGAATAGTTAAATTTTTATTTGATGAATTAATTTTTGTGAAAAAAAAGAACAAATTTTAAACTAAAATCATGAATCTTTACCTGAAATAGATGAATTCTGATCCAAAAGGATGCATTTTTAACAAAAGAATAACTTTCAACCAAGTAGTTTTTATCTTCAATCTAAAAGATGAAATTTCAACGAAAATGATGAATACTTAACTGGAATACTCAAATTTTTAACCAAAAAGATAAACTTTCAAACAAGAAGGTTAGTTTTGAAATATAAGGAATAATTTTCTATCGAAAAATACGTTTTTTTTCAAGAAAAGGCATGAATTTTCAAATAAAAAAGACAAACTTTCAACTAAATAGTTTAATTTTCAGTTAAAACTATTAATTTTCAACAACAAAATTTTCTAGTAAAAAGAGAAAAACAAATTTTCAGCCAAAGTGATAAATTTTATAATAAAATGATGAGCCTTTTACTGGAATAGATGAATCTTCAACTGGAGTAGATAAATCTTAAGTCAAATATATGCATTTTTAACAAAAGAGTTTATCTTTGAACCCAGTAGTTTTATTTTCAACCAAAAAGTTGAATTTTCAAATAAAATTGTTCATTTTTAACTGGAATACTTAAATTTTCAACTAAAAATGGTAATTTTTCAACCTGAAATTGGATGGTTTAATTTCAAATTTTGTGTTATGTTCAACTAAAGAGATGAATTTTCAACTACAATGTTAGAATATTCAATTGGAATAAGTACATTTTAAGTTTAAAAAAAAAAATTAATTTTCTGTCAAAGAAAAAACGAATTTTCAAGAAAGTGGCTCACTTTTCAACCAAAGAGATAAATTTTCAATTGAAATGATGAATCTTGAACCAACAAAAATTAATCTTTAAGCAAAGAGTTTAACTTTCAACTCACAAAATAAAATTTGTATTCCAAAAAAGATGCATTCTGAACGAAAAATCAAGTAGTTGTCATGCCAATCAAAAAAGGTAATTTTTATTTAGAAACCGTTGATTTTTAACAAAAAAAACTACTTTTCGACATGAGTTTAATTTTCAACTTAAAAAGATTTTTCAGTCGTCAAGGGAGATGAACATTTGCAAACAAGCTGTTGGATTTTCAAGCAAAGAGATGAATAATTTAATTCTAAACTAAAAAAGATCAGTTATCAAACTTTTACCTGATTTCACGAGTTCACATTTTGGCCGCACTGAAAAAATAGTTGGTGTGTATTGCAGCGCAGCGGATCCCAATACCGTTTCAGTTTTAAATATTGCATCGTTCATACACAATTATTATTAATATAACTATATAAACTTAGGATATAAATTATGAAAACATGATCGTTTCTCAATTAAAACTCAAAAGCCAGCAGAAAGTATTTAAAAAATGATTAAATTATGTTTCCATAGTAATTCATTGCTACTCATTGAATTAGTAAGTCGGCACTACTAAGCAGATTAGTAGAATACCCTTACTAATTCATTTAGTAACATAAATCTTACCATTTAATTGAGTACAAACTGATAAAATTAATAATTTAACAGTCAGATAAAATGCTACTAATTGCATTAATAAAATTTCGACTGATTCGGATTTAGAGAGTAAGAACTTCAGACGATTTTTCTATTGATTTTGAAACTGTGTACTAATGACCTTTGACCTTTCACGATAAACCCCTCAACTTTGACATGTTACCTATGATATATGACCTTTTAACTATAACCTTTTAACATTTGATCTATGACGTATAATCCCTAACCTTTGATTGTTAACCTTTCACCTCGAATCTTTGACGCTTGACCCCTGACTTTTTATCTCTAAGCTCTGACCTTTTAGTTTTATCTTCGACCTCTGATCTATCACTTTCGACTTCCAATCTATGTCCTATGACCTCTCATCTTTGACCGCTGGCCTGTTAGATTATAATATATGACTTTTCATATGATTTGACCTTTGGTCTCTCACCTATCTCCTCTAACCAATGATGTCTCACAGAATGATATCATATTTTGCACTCTAATTCTTAAGATTGTCAATAAAACCATCCCTAGAAATACAGAAAAATCCATACTGCCTTGTTTTTAAAGAAAAGCGTTAACTTAACAAGATTAGTCAAAGTAGGCGCCGTGTGCCTACAAATAAGGGTTTGGTAGCCTATTAAGGCGATAATTAAGTCATCTACTATCCCTCCCTTTACTTCCCCTACTACCCGTACCTTCACTTTCCCAACTTCCCCTCCACTACTCACCCTAAAATAGAAATAAAGTACGACGGACGAACACCCAACCAAAACTATAAGGTTTCTGCCCGGGGCTACTAAATCATACAAATCGAAAAATAAGTATTTTATTTTTATGAAATCGTGAAAGAAAGGTACAACTAATTATGCGAAACAATTTTGAAAATTACACAGGCCCACAAAAAAATTTTTTTGTTCTGAGTCTTGGATGCCAATATGATATTCCCATGTATATTTTCCCGCTGAAACCGAATCCGCAACCCGTTTTACCTCTACACGTCAGGATTTTGACAAAACCTCAAAAAACACCCGAAAAATTCCTAAAACCGGTCAAATCATTCACTGCATACTACTTTCACCCCACCCCCTAAAAAAAAATTGGTAACCCTATAATACCATAATCCCCTAACCTCGTGATACCATAACTCCATAACCTCAAAACCCCGTAACCTCATTTAGTATAAAAATCTGTCTCGGGACAACAGAACAATTTCGTGAGTTTTTCTTGTGGCACATAGTCATGGGTAAGTAACTCTATAACCCCAAAATCCCAAAACACCATAACATCAAAACCCATGCTCTGCGTTTCCCCATATACCATAACCCCTTAACCCCCTCATCTTATTCTGTGGAGAATTGTCCCGAAATCATATCACAGTTTCGTTAGTGTTTCTTGTGGAATACAGTCAGGGTGAATATAACCTCAAAGCCTTTAAAACCTCATAACACTTGCATTGCATTTACTTTGCTTTTTCTTCAATCAGTAGAGTATTATACGTCTGCTATCCTTGTCATAAACAATGGTAGTCACCAACCATATTCGAGTTTCATGTGACTAGATTAAAAGGTTACATTTCTTTGATGCTATGGGATGGTGGTCGTCGTTTTAATGAAATGAAGGGGTTTTGAGGTTATGGTGTTGTGAGATCTTATGGTTATAGAGTTACTTACCCACCTTACCCATGATTATGTTCCACAAGAAAAACTCACGAAATTGTTCTGTTTTCCCGAACCAGATTCTTCTCCTAAATGAGGTTACGGGGTTTAGAGGTTATAGAGTTATGGTATCACGAGGTTAGGGGATTATGAGATTATGGTGTTATAGGGTTACACATTTTTTTAGGGGAGTGGGGTGAAATCGGTATATAGTGAATGATTTGACAGGTTTTAGGAATTTTTCGAATGTTTTTTGAGGTTATGTCAAAATCCTGACGTGTAGAGGTAAAACGGGTTACGGATTCAGTTTCAACGGGAAAAAATATATGGGAATAGCATATTGGCATCCAAGACTCAGAACAACAAAAATTTTTTGTAGGCCTGTGTTATTAATGCTATAATAAATTATTATTGCATGAATATCGCATAAACACCGTTCACTCAAATATTGTTGAGAATGATTTTGCAAAACTATCGTGAATTCAAGAAAGTGGACAGGACGAATTATAAAATAGACGCCCGAATAGGTCACAGAAAAATGTACAAGAATACCGTCAACCTGGAGATAACGGCATTCTCTAAATTATTCGATGGCTATTAAAAAGCTGCAAAAACCATTTATAACATTTTTAAATTAATGAATTCCAGAACATAAAAGAAATAATTATTAAAATATCATTATTTAAATAAATGTACCTTCTTGGTTTGAAGTTTGAAATGTTTCTAATTTGAATCTTATTAATATTATTATTTGTTTCCTAATATTTAATCCAATTAGTGCATAACTTAATATTAAATAATAATTTTTATAATAATAATATTAATACAATAATAATAATGTAATAATAATGTTACTATATTGATATTATTAAAATCAAAGTGTCTCGTCGTCCCGAAATTCGGGATGACTAGTCCAATATTTTTCATAAGCTTGGCTAGTCGTCTGGAAAATTCGGGACGAGTAGTGCATCCCCTTTTCCAACTCCCTCTATTTTTCGGGACTACTAGACACAGCCTATTAGTATTCCTTTCCAAATATTCCAAATATTTCATTCGAAATATTATTTCAAAATAATTTAACATTAATTCTTATTAAACAGTATATTAAATAACAGTAAATTATTTCATTGCCTAATAACTCAAAATGAATTTAATCAGGATAATAATTAATGATAAATTTATTTTTCTATTTTCATTTTTATATTAACACAAGTTGACGTGTTCTTCCGAATTATTACTTCCCAATTCGTATCGTCAACTCAATTTTCGACCACTAATTAAGATTTTCACTCATTTTTTGTCATAATTTAAATGATCCTGGTCAAATTAGTCATTAAAAGTGCGAAAATCCCTATAAAGAAGTGTTCTAAGCGAAAAAAGTTTCAAACAGTTTTCGTCGAATTTCTCAATTTCACTCGTTTCTGAGTTAACGATGTTCTTCAAAAACAGGGAAGCTTACACTGTTATTCTATTTCATTAATTTTTTTACCTCACTTATTTAATTATTTAAAATTTAAATTTTCTCTCGATTTTTCAAACTCAGCATTTGAAAGAACATTTTGAGTTACGTTGTATAAGATGTTTTACTACAAGCACCAAAAGGTATTTTCAAATATTTTATATACTTTTTCGATAATTTGAAAAAATGTTTTGGATTAAAATTGATCAATTTGGACATTTTTTTCATATTTCCGAAAGGCTTCTTTTGGTAGGTAAGATTTACAAAAGCAAGAAATATTAATATTTTTCATGGTGAAAATGACAAATTCTTTAAATTTAAATGATTCAGTTTCGCTTTTCTCAATTCACTTCATCTGTCTTGAAGCCGTAGAATTACTTGAAATTATCAACACTTTTATACACTTGCAATTTACAAATTGTTAAACTTTAGTCCCCTTGTAGCATCTTCATTCTGATAGTAGTTTTTAGTTTTATAATTTACTAATTTGTATAACATAAACAATGGTTTATTTAATCAATCTTCTACACTTTACTTATACAATTTCTGAAGCACAATTAATTATTTTTAAAAAATAATACAGGAAATTAAAATTGGAAGAAAAAGATATGTTGCAATATACCAGACGTATTTTTAAAACAAAAATGAGGGCATATCAAAAGTAAATATTTTTCATTCAGTCATTTTGAATGAATCACATTATCATTTTACAGTTTTTGAAATTCTTTATTTGGATAATATTATTTCAGAGTACAATTTATATAAATTATATTCGTAAATTTTACGCATTTTAATTCAGCAATAAAATCTCTCTCTTTCGAGGGTAATAATATTATCATTTGATTAATACAAAATTTAATCATTATTAATTAATTTGCTGTGTATATTATATCCGAGAAATGGGGGCAGTTGGAAAAATTCATTACCATTAATTATTATCATTATTTTATTGAATTTAACTGTAAAGTATATTTTGGATTATTTTTTAATTATTTCTATTTAGCAAAACATTTCAGAAAATACATTCAGAAAGATGCAAATATGTATAACTTATGATTTCATCATAATTTCAGAAAAATCGGTCACATAAAATAAATACAAAATATTTATCAAGGTAAACTACTTTTCTAGAATCCTTATAATCTCTGAAACGACTTACATTAAGATTCTAATTAAGCGATAAACGAGAATTTGCAAGTGTCGATGAGTGTACTAAAATTGGAAACCAGAATACGTGCGAAAGAAAAACTTTAATCAACAAAGTATAATGTATAGTTCATTCGTTACCATACAAACGAGTAAAGCGTATGCAATTTCCTTTTTTCTCTACTTTTATTGCTTTATGAATTTATGCATTAACTGCTATCACGAGTCGTTAATTCTGAGGGGCGAAGGGGTTATTGCCTCCCTTCTTGTTCCACTTAGTAAGGAACTTGGGTCGTCCCTAGCTGTTTTCTACATAGAAAATTCTATCTTGCCGTCGAAACTTTTATTACAAATTACACCACAGAATTACAAAACCCCAGTCTGCAAACTATTAATCGTTGACTAATTTAAATTTCTAATTTATCTCGAAATTTCGCTCTAATTATTATTCCACTATAATGTTTTATCGTGGGCCATTTCTTTATTAAATTTCAATACACGTCCGATTTCATTTTCGTAATTCAATATAATATATTCTTTGAATCTCAGGAAACCAATTTTCATTCTAATTAACTTAATTAGCCAATTAGTTCAGTATTCGAAACTAGTACAGATACATTTATACTGGAATATAAAATAAAAGCCCTTAAAAAATCGTCAACTAGCCTTCTGTGAAAGATATAATTGAATTGAAAAGAAAGTTTCTGCCGTGAAACTCAATTGATTTGAAAGCATAAAAAATGCACACCTCCCTGGGAACCTGACAAGTACTGAATTTGAAAAGCTATTTCAAATTCAATGCACCCGGACTTTTAATGACTCGCTTGTGACTGAACTCCATTTTCTGTGTTAACGTATATATTTTTCGATGAAATAAAAAGGAAGCTCTTGATACATTTCAGCGAAGCGTAGTTGCTCATTAAAATAATTTTCCTTAAAAAACTTTAATTCATTATATTATATTATTCTAGCATTTCATTTTCTAGCATAAGGAGTTTTCGCGTCAATCTATAGCAATTGCAGTTTGAAAGTGATAAAATTCGGCGATATAGATAGTAAAAGCTTGTAAAGGGTTGACAAAATCTGTCAGCGATCTGGTGCAAACATTTAACCCATGATTTCCATGTTGTCTCTTTACTGACCAAAAATTGGATCATGACACTTGTTGCACGATGACCTGCTCACTGCCTGTAGTTTTCAACCATTTACCGCTGCACTCCACACGTCGTTTGCACACGGTTGTAATCCCAGTGATGAATTCAAACCTGCAAAAAGTTCGAAAAAAAGTTCAGCAAACTTGGAGATTTATAGTTTGTGGACATCTTTAATTATAATTAGAATTTCATCTTAAAAAACTGATTGTATATTTTTTAAAGATAGTTATAATTTAATTATTAAATTATATTTTTTGTTCAAATATATACCTTCAGGCGTTACAGCCTATCATATCATATCCGATCTTCGTTGTCTTATCTCTGGTCATAATTTACCAGTTTCTAAAACATGGGTCATATTTTTCCACGATTCACATTAGTCTTCAACTACGAATAATTAAAAGTAAAAAAATTAACTTATGTAAATTTGTTTTAGCATATACAGTGTGAGCGGTAAGTCAGGAAATAACTGGAAATCAGGTCAACGTCAGGGAATTTTATTGGTGAAGGAAAATTAAGGGATTTCTAAACAAATCTTGCAAAAGTCTTGAAAAGTCTTTGAATAATTAATGGTTAGGGCAAATGAAAAAAAGGTCTGGGAAACATGATGGGATTTTAAAAATGCAGTTTTGTGGCCAACCTGATATAATATTCTCGTCGGTAATTTATTTGCCTTGTACATCTATTTCTTTTGTTTTGCACTTTCTTCAACGATTTTATTGAAAAGTAATCCTTTTCTGGTTAAAAATTCAGCTGTTATGTTGAAAATTTGTCCTTTGGGTTGAAAATTCAACTGTTTTTTTTTCGGAAAATGAACTTTTTGATGAAAATTCATTTTTGGTATGCAATATTCAACTGAAATCATTTTTGATTGAAAATTCGTCTTTTTGGTTTAATAATTAATCTCTTTTAGTAGAAATTTCATCTTTTTTGAATAAAAATGCAACTGTTTGGTTGAAAATTAATCTTCTTTAGGCAAGGATTCAACTGTTTTGTTGAAAATTTGTCTTTTTTGATAGAATTCTACTGTTTTTTATTTAAAATTCTAATTTTTTGGCTCAAATATCTACTATGTAGCAGTATTACATTACTTGTTCAAAATTAATTTTTTTAAACTGAAAATTGAACAACTTGGCTGAGGGTTGAACCATTTTGTTAAAAAACCATTTTTTGTTCAAGAGTCATGATTTTAGTGGAAAATTCATCTCTTTGGTTAAATGTTCAACTATTTTGTTGAAAATTCATCTTTTTGAATTGAAAATTCCACTACGTGGGCAAAAGTGAAACTACTTTCTTAAAAAATTATATTTTGGTTGAGAATTTAAGTATTTTGTTGTGAATACGTGTTTCTTTTTGTTTAAACTTATTTTTTTAACTGAAAATTTAATTATTTTATTCTTATTTTAAAAATTTTTTCTTTTTGTAAAAAAAATTACTCTTCTCACTTTGAAATTTCTTCCTTATTAGTTAAAACTGCGATTATTTGGTTGAAAATGAACTTTTAGATTGAAAATTCATATTTTCGGGTTGAAAATGCAAATTTTTCTACAGAAAATTCGTCTTTTGGCTTTAATATTCAAGTATTTGGTTGAACTTTTTTTCTTTCTTGACTGAAAAATCATTATTTGTTGAAAACTCCTCGTTTTGTTTGAAAAATTCATCATTTTAGTTGGAAATTCATCTCTTGGTTGAAAATTCAACTATTTCGTTGAAAGTTTGTCCTTTTGGATTAAAAATTCATCTTTGATGGTAGAAAAGTCATCTTTTTCAGTTGAAATTAATGAATAAATTTGAAATTTTAATCTGAATTTGTTTAATTCCGTTTCTAAAAGAATGCATGTTAAAAATGTTACTAGAAGAAAATGCTGTTTCTCGAATATTAATGGTTAGAGAAAATGAAAAACTGCTCAGGGAAAAGTCGGGGAATTTTCAAAATAAAGTTTTTCGGCCGCCCTGTTATTATCATAGATTAATGGTTATTTTTAAAGAATTTTTTTTATTTTTCACGAGCTATTTAATATATTATGATTTAACAATTCATCATGGATATTTTTGATAAAATATTTTAAGTTTTAATAAATTAACGTTTATTTGAACAAATTTTGATACAGTTCTAATATCTTACTAGATTTTGAAACGAATGTTGCGTTCAGTCAGTTACTGCAGCGAGCTGGAGTGAAAAAGGGAGAGAGAATATCGGGATGATTGGGGATGTTTTAGCGGTGTACCGCTCTCTCCGAACTATCCCTTTTACCTTCCATCCCCTAACCATAAACTCGGCAACCGCTATTCCAACACAAGCAGAGTTTCGCTGACAAAATCATGAGCCACTTGTTGATATCACGATGACCTTTGGGTCAAATCTCGTTATTTCTTTGATTCTCTGAAAATAGGATGCATTTTCAAAAATCTGTAAATTTGCCAAGGTTTGATTTTCGATTTGTCCTCGAAATGGATATCTGTTAGCTTTGTAAATACGTATAATGACAAACACATTGCAGGAAGAAAACATCAATTTCAATTTAGTAATGCTTATTAATTAACAATAGTAAATCTCATTTTATTTTACAATGTATTTGTAAGCAATGATTTTCTATGTTATAATATAATTTTATATATTTAAAAGCACGCACTTTTATGATTTTTTAAGGTGTTATACCTAGTAATGCTAATGGAATTTGCAAGCTTTTTTTAGCTGTTTTGAGAAAATTTTATATGAATGAAGTACAGAGGATCGATTACTACATATCTGTAGATATTTAATATTTGAATGCCTTTGTGTTAAGAAAAATTATACCTAGAAAAATCTCGAGATACCTAGAGGAAAGGATGCTTCTTAAAACAAACGGAATTTACTTTTTAATTTAAGATTAAAAGGATTTTCATTTGTCTCCAAATGAATCTTTTTACAGCCAACATTATCCTTTTGCGACAAACTTCATCTAATCTTCAAGCTAAATAATTCTGTTCGTATAAACAAATATTTACGTGGTTCAAAACAAAACAGGAAAGAGGACGATGCTTTTGTTTCAGAACAGAAATTAATATTTTTCGATATTTAAAAAAAGTGTTTTAATTATATTATAACTAATAGAACTAATTTTTGGTCAACATAATACATGTACCAAACGTGTTCAACCTTGATAATACGTGTCATAAAAATTGTGTTTACCTTCAAGAATCATAAATTATTAATCTTCAAATATATTCTAACAAAATAAACTTAAAGATTCAGAATTTCACAAAATCCAGAGCTTCGAAACTAAAATAAATGTTTTGTCTGGTGTTGCTCCATGTCTTTTTTAATCAATCTTTTATATGATAGACAATTAACTAATATATAAATAGGTTTTTTGATAATATGTGATAAAAAAACTAGGTAAGGGTGAAATATATATACAATCAAATCAGATAATCAGGAATCTTTTATTTAGCACATTAACATCTGATATTAAAATCTATACAGATATCGAATTCATTTTAGCTTCAAGTTTCAGTCAAACAAATTATCTTGCAAAACTTTGATCCAAATTCGGTTTACAAAACGAAATCGCTTCTAATTTTTCATAGTTGACTTGATTAATGAAGATTTCTGCGTGCGTTAAGCCGAGCAGATCTACGAATAATAGTACTAGGGCGAAAAGCGTGGCCTACAGGATAACGCGCAAGATCTTCTGGACCCATTGTACGCATATCTAATGTGTAATGTTTGTTTAATTTAATTCGTATACGATCATCAGTGAATATTCCACGAACAGTATTACTGGGATAGTCCACTATTGCAATGATGAATTCACCGTCCGGTGATTCTAGCAAACCAAAAGGTTCGACTATTTTGTAAAAATCACCGTCTGGTGGTACTTTCGATAAAAGACCAATATCAGGAAGACCTACATTTTGACCAGTTATACGAACGGTTGATCCAGGTCCGGCAGGAACAGCAGGTACGGCAGGAGCAGGTCTTTGACGAAGAGGAGATATTATCGAATATCCTAACTCTGTAAGAAGTAAAAATCGATAAATAAAATATAATATATTTTTTGAACTGAAGATTTAACTATTTCAGTTGAAGATTCAACATTTTAGTATTAATTATTATTCATATTATTATAATGTTTATACAATTAAATTAATTTTAAAGTTTAAAGAATTTACTTTTTCTTTGTTTAGTCAAGTGGGAGATAAATATAATACAACTAAAAATGTACGTAAAAATAATAGATATGATATTATAAGATAATATATTTTTATACTCACCAAACAATTCAAGGAAAACAGTCAATGTTAAGAACATAATAATAGTGAACTTCATTTGTTCCAATTATAGAGAAAGCTGCCGAATGAAAAATTTTGTGAGCAACTGAATAGTCTGAGGTTTCAATGGATTATATAACTGTATAGCACTAGTCCCTATCTCATGAGTTCTTATGATTTATTTCACAAACTTTATAAGATTGATTAGATAGGTGAACATGGTTGTTTTAAGATATTTGCATTTCGTAAATTTTCTCTTTCCCACTTTAATACTTAAAATAGTCGTAAATACGGTACAGATTTATGATATACTGGTAGTCTTGCGCGCGCCAAGGTGCGCGCCTATTACATTCTCTTATCAATGAGAAGGTACTGGTTTTATGTGACAAATTACTTTCGCGGATTCAATCAAATGTCGACGTTTTAAGGCCCCTTGAGTCAGAAAAAACGATTTTTACGAAGGTGTCTGTCTCTCTGTCCGTCTGTCTGTCTGCCTGTAGTCTGTAGTCTGTAGTATCGTGTAGGCACGATAACTTTCGAAAGATTGATCAGATTGGATTGTGCTTTGGCACACTTTTTTAAGGCCTAAAAACAAAGAGCAAATTCGTTAACCAGCCATTTTGGATAACAAATTTAAAAATTGAGCACAATTTGAAAAATTTTCAGACCACTTTTTTCAAGATTTGCAAATTCTATGTACGGTTGTTAGTAGTACTCAAAAAGACAAACAATTTGTTCCAATAACATTTTTCGATGAAATGAAAATTGTCAGAGTTATAGCATTTTCAAAATAAAAAAAAAACAAAAGAAAATTAACATTTTAAGCCGAACAACGCACGATATGGAAAAATGTCAACAAACGAAAAATGTTTTTTTTTCGAGAGCCCTACAAGATTATTATAATAACTTTTTGAATTTTGTCGAAAAATCAAAAATTAAAATTTTGATCGCACAAAAAATAATAAAAAATAAAAAATTCCATTTTGCGGTCAAACTATGCAAGATACGAAAAATGATGAAAAGACGAAAATTATGTAGCCGAAAAATATTTACAAATTCGTAATGAATCACTTTTTGATGGGACTCATATGACCTCATCTAAAAAACAGCTACAAGTTTTTCAC
>CAKNWT010327420.1:7468-21705 GCA_932066315.1 Andricus coriarius | reverse complement strand
TGCCAACTACAACAAGAAAAATATTTTCAAAGGTACTTTGGACGAAAATCAAACAAAGCCTTTTTCATGAATTTTTACTATTTCCGTGAATATAAATGAGTCTTCACTCTTCCTTCTCTTTGAAAGTGAATCTTAATATTTAAATGTGCTACTCAAGGCCACACGTGTGTGATGCATACTCAAAAGGCAAGTAAAAATACACTTTCAAGATAATTTTTGATATGAAAACTTCTAAAACAGCTATATAACAGAGAGTAACGTCGTGGTTAGTAAATTTATCCCACAAATTGATCGCAGAAAGTTGAAAAATACAAAAGCTCTTTCCATTCCTTGAATGGTTCTTTATAAAAACACGGAAGAAAATAATCCCTTAAATTTCAAGTGACTATTCTATGACTCCTGGGTAGAGAAAAAGGCTGCTGAGATTTCCGGGAATTTGATTAAATATTGGAGGAAAACTCAATTAATTTTTTTAAACAGAATCACTGGAAAAAGTCTTCTGATTTTCATGAAAGAGTATTTCAAAAATCAAGCGATCCTTTCTGATAAATAATAAACATTTCTCTAGAGTTTAAGAAACTGCCAAATAATTCTTAAGAAAAGATTCAAGAAACGGCTTGGTAAATTATATTGAAAAGTCTATCAGATTTCATTTGATGGCGAACGACTTTTTATTGATTTGTGAAAAAGAATTTAGAAAATAAGTAATCGACGAATTATTGAGAATACGGGCTTATAGAATTCCAACGACAGTCACTGAAAATGATACGGGATTTATTTTCTGATATATATTTTTTTAATACTTATTTATAACAGAAAAAGTTATTCAATCACATTAAATTAAAATTCATATCACATTGCATAATACGAGATACAACGAGATTATTTTGAAAGTCTTTGACAGGGCTTTGATTCCAATTAAAATTGATTTTAGAGCTCAAGCGCTTCTAATTATGAATATCGTTCAATTGTAAAGCCTATTTGTCAAATCGGGACAGAATTGGAAGTACTTTTCGAAACTCTTTACCCTAAAATATTGAAATTTAAGAAAATAAATTCAAAATAAGTCAAAATTTAAATTCCACTTTAACGTCCAACATTTAAACTTGGTCGTTAGATTCTTGGTATTTTTAATTTCCACGAATTTCGTAGCTAAAATCCTAATGTCTTTAAAACATGTTTCAAAATACAATTATTACATTTTTTAATAATTTACAAAAATGCCATGCCTTTTTGAAGCAAGACATTTAAGGAAAAGGAAGCCAAAAACAACATTTTCAAAAATTATATTAAGAATGTATTATATGTTATGAAAGAATAATTAAAAAATTGACAATTACACATTTTTAAAATAAAAAAATTAAGAATTCAAGGAGCTCGTCGGAAATTCGACTTTTGCTGCCTTTTGAGTGCTTCACAGTCGCCTGTTTCCTTGTTCTGGTCTAGGGTTAAAAACACAACTTTCGACCCGCTCAAGAGGCAACGAAAGTTGTACTTTCGATGCGCGTGTTATGAAAATATTTCTCATTTAACCACCGTTAGAATTAATCACTTGAAAGTTCTTGCACTCGACTTTTTTTACATGATTTCTTTTTCTTCTGATTTTGAAGTATTTTATATCCAGAAGAAAAATAAAAAAGTATCAATCACTTGTTGAAATAGGTAATATTCAAACTTAAGATTAATTTTTTTCCAAAAAATTTTCAATTATTGTTTAGGAATTATTATTTTTAATTAAAAACTGAGTTCACAAGTATTATAAAAGAATTAGATCAATCGAAAACTGTACATTTTATCGAGGTTTTTATACAGCAGAAAATGGTTTTTTGTTACTACGGTTATTAAAGCGTTTTTGAACTCCACTGTTCTTTATTTTTCATCAGTTTTAGATAGTTTTTAAACGGTTTAAATCTTCCATACGGAAAAGTATTGAGCCCTTTGTGAAATAAGTGAAATTTAATTATTTGTTTTATACATTTTTTAAATCGTTGTTTTGGAAAAGTTATTCTACATATATAAAACTGACATGAGTAAAAAAAGAATAATAAAATAATTGGACAATTTGAGTACTGTGCGTTTTATGGAGGTTTTTGTATAGCAGAAAATCATTTTTTTTGTCATTGAGGTTATTGAAGCTTACTTTTGGATCGTTTTTAAACGTTTAAAATATTTACAGACAAAAAGTATTGAGCCTTTTCTGAAATAAGTAAAATTCATATCTTTGTTTTACATAATTTAAATTATTGTTTAGAAACTATTATTTCGCATTAAAACCTGAGTAAGAAAGTATTAAAAGCGAATAGGATAAATTGAAATCTGCGCGTTTTATGGAGGTTTTTGTATTACAGAAAATCGTCTTTTGTCATCAACGTTACTTAATCATTCTTGCACTTGATTTTTCTTTATTGTTTATTACCTTTGGATAGTTTATAAACTTTTAAATCATTTTCTTCAATACTGAAGTTTGTGAACTTTGACTTTTATATCCAAGACTATGAGAAAAAGTCACTGGATTTTTAATAAACTATTTTTTCCCGGTATATAATAGAGAATGGTCGCTTTTTCGTCAATTTTATAAATCAACTTAAAAATTAAGTAATTTTAAAGGACTATTCATCTAAAATATCATTAGTGTTTCAAAATTGAAAATGGAATGGTCCTTGAAGTTTAACTTTGTTTACTATTCAGAGCATATGAAATAAATTTAGATAGGAACAGAGGTTATTTTTCAGGCCTAGACTATACGTATGGACTTTTTTTTGTATCAGTTAATATTCATCAAGAAATAAATCATGAATCTCGAACTGGATATTTAAAAAAAATTTGTATTATCACTTGTTTTCGTTTTAGCTAGATGTTAGGTACACAAAAAGACTATTTAATCAGTAGCTGACTAATTTCTGATTGCGCGGTGTCCGGTTTCCGTTATGTATCGCTTTAATACATTATGCTAAGAATGGACATTGCGATGACCTCACAAATTGAATTAGGACTTGTCGGATCCTTCGTTTAAATATAGATGCAAGCACGAATGAACCCTTTATCAGACTGTCATTCCAATTTAAAGTCGTCTGTTGATGAATTTAGCGCACAATCAAGACAGTGCAAGTTTGGCACAGGAGAAAGTTTATCGAATATAAAGTATATCTCAACTTGAAGAGATATTGAAGCTTCCAACAAAATTCAAGAACATTAATTACTATTTTAAAATCATTTTAAACATTTGAATTTTAAATTTTAAACTCTTATTCTACATAGTTGGAAATTCATATAAGATATAAGCATAAAATATTCATATTTTAATATTATAGAGTTTTTCTTAACATACTGAAACATGAGAAAACTCACGGAATATAGTGAAATCTAAAAGTTCTCTTTGAAAATATAATAAACTATTACTGCATAGTTTAGAAGATGCAATTTCTTTTAATGTCTTTTTTATTGGTTGCTTCAGTTGTGTGGGTAATTCTCCACAAAGAGGTCACTTTCGGTTCCCCACGTAATAACTTTGAGGAAAAATTTGCAATCATTATAAAATTTAGTAAAGTTATTCTTCATGACATTTATTTGTATCAAAAGCGAAATATAATACATTGTATTGTGAAAATTCATGAAGGTAATCTAAATACCCAAAAAATATTTTCAGTACACATTCAAAAGCTTACCTAAAAACACTGAAAAAATGGTTAGCTGGGCCAATTATATTTAGTTTGTAAGATATGGTACTGCTATTTTATTACTTGCAGTGACTATTCAATTAGCACCAACAACTAATAAAATGGTTGTTCTAACTAATATACCATATCTAATACAATATAATAATATATCAATACCAATACCATATCATATAGCAATAACATATATCACAAACTAATATAGTTAACATTTTTTTCAGTGAAATTATGATTCCACAATATACGTTTTTAATTCAACATGTGTATACGTAATTAAAAACTCGTTAAAAGTTTCTCCGAAATTTGTTTTTGGCGGCCAGAGTTTACAATTGGATGACTTTCCAGAAATTCTGTTAAGTTTTTTTAATCAATATAACCTTAAATCTTGGGTAACTAGATCCACATGTTACTTCTACGTATGATTCCAAAGTAAAAATTACAAGATTTTCATTTAAGCCAATATAAACTAAGATAAAGTGTTACGTATTTTTATTACGTGTAAATTGCGCTCGTTGTTAAATCGAATAACTTTTTAGCAAATAAGCTAATATCAACATAATAATTGTTTAAAGGAAGTAGATATGAATATATTCTCCAAAGGACTGTTTAATTCATTCAGTTTTGGGGCTATAGCTTCGTTTTTCTATGATTTGTAAACTCCGGACGCTGTAAAGTTGTAAGCTCCGACCGCCAAATATTATTTCTCATAAATAATGTATTTGTTAAACAAAATTTTTAACAATTAACGACCAACTTTTCGAAAAGTTACCCTGCATATTCATAATCAAGAGGCTTTTCTCGAAATTTTAAGCCACAGTTACCCTCTAGACCTTTCAGTGTATACAGAAGTATTAGATTATTATTTTTACGGAAATTCACGTTAATTAATAAATATTTTATTAATCTTGGGGATGTTTAAGGCTCCAGGAATGCAGGTTAGGCGCTTTTTTTAAATAAAAAATGCGTTTATTTTTTCACCAAATGGAAAAAGTTTAGGGGCTGCGTGATCAAAAACAAACATTCGTTTTCTTAATCTATAGTGATCAGGTCGATAGAACGGAACATGACAATGGTCACGTAGGCAACGAAGGAAGCTGCGTGCGTGCATCCTGTCTGCTTGTGCTCATATAACAAAGAAAAAAAGCGTATTCGGCAACATTAAGAAATGCAGGATTTTCTGTAAAATATACTTTATAAATTTGAACCAGTCAACATTTTTACTAATTTTATGCAGTGAATTATTTCTAGTTATTTAAGAAATGTTTTTGACTATAATTTTTCACTAAATTTGACCAATCCAGTAATCAATGTCACTCAATTTTATTAGTAGAAATATTAACTGATTCCAAGAGAGTAGACTTTTTTCTTTGTTTTTGATCATTTTTGGACTGTTTAAAGCTCCAGGATTGCGATACAAACTTTTTTCTTAAATAAAAGAAAAATATTAATTTTTTCACCAAATGGAACAAGTTTGGGGAGTTCGTGATCAAAAAAAAACATTGGAGGTTTTTGCACACCCTTGGCTATGAGTGCACGTAGCCGAATTAGGAAACTGCTTGCGTGCAGCCTGTCTGCTTGTGATTATCTGATTATACAATAAAAGAAAGGGAGCGTTTTCTGCACGAAGAAAATAAATTACAGGAATTTCTGTGAAAATAGCGACAGCAACAGCATAACTTTTGAGTCGAGTTTATAGAATTTTTAGTAATTTTAGATATTTGCGAACATCTTCTGTGAAATATATACTTTCTATATTTGAATCAGTCCAAAGTTTTAATCATTTCATTCAGTGTAACATATCTAGTTATTTAAGAATTCTTTTTACTAATTTTCCAAACTTGTTCTTTTAATGTTGAGCTCAACTTGACTGTAAAGTTCAGTAAATTATACAGAACATATCCGTAAATCTGTAAAATTAGTAAACACTCTGTAAATTCGAAATTTAATCTTTTTTCTATAACAAGGGTATGTAACTTTAACATTGGTAGTAAATGAACGCTCCTAATATAGCAGTGTCCTGATGCCTGGAATCCGCTCCACGTACCACCACCCACAGTGAAATCTATTAGATAACGTTCTTGATGGAGATAAAGTATTTAATCTAGCACAGCACGCATTTTTATCATCAGAATGGGTAATACGTAGAAACCAATTACTGAATTTACTTAAATTAAAAGGCATTCGTTGTTATACAATTTAGATACAAAAATATTCAACCGAAACATAGCTTGTATAATGGAATGGTAAAAAAAAAACACGTTTTCAAGGTGGTCACTGAAACTTTAAAGAAAAATTCCAGGCTGTCTCCCGGCTAAAAATTACATTTTTCCCGGTTGAATTTAAGAGGATTTATAAGAATAATTAATTAAGACAAATTTCTTCATTTGATACATTTTGAAAATAATTAAACATTTTGAAATTGAAATATATTGCATTTTCAACAAAATATTGTAATTTCCAAAGCAAAAAAAAAGAAGAACTTTCAACAAAAGAGTTGAGTTTTCTAGCTAAAAAGTCGAATGTTTTAGAAAACATTATGACTTTTAGGCCGGTAAAGATAAATTTTGTTTAAAAGTGAATTTTTTAACCAAATAGTTCGTTCTCAGGCTAAAAAGACTAATCTTTTAGAAGACTCTTTAATTTTCAATCAAGAAAGGTGAATAGAAAAATGACTTTTCCACCAAAAGTTGATTTTTCAATCCGAAAGGACGGAATCAACAAAACATTTGAAATTTCGACCAAACTTTTTTTTTTTTGAACCATAAAAGATGAATTTTCGACCAAAAAATTACTTTGAAACAAAATAATTAAATTTTCAACCAAATGGTAGAATTTTTAACAAAAAAAGATGAATTCTGAACCAACCATGTAATAGTTAAGTAGACTTCTCAAATAAAAAGAATTACCTTTTTAACAAAAAAGACAAATTTTTAATCAAAAAAGATAACTTTTCAACAAAACACTTGAATTTTCAACCAAACAGTAGAATTTTTAACCACAAGAGACGAATTCCGAACCAAAAATACAATAATACACTTATTAATGAAAAATAATACACTTTCAACAAAAAAAAAGACGACCTTTCTACCAAAAATCTTCGTACCATAAGGACCAATTTTCTATCAAAAAAGACAAATTTTCAACAAAACAGTTAAATTTTTGACAAAAACAGTTGAATTTTCGGCCAAAAGAAATGAATTTGGAACCAAAAATATAATAGTAGATTTTTAAATTAAAAATAATTAAATTTCAACCACACTTATTTGGATTTTCTTATTGAGTTACATTTCATCAATTCTCATTTTTTGTGGAATTTTCTTGAAATGCATGGAGAAAAAGAGGAATTATTTTCTAAAAAGGTCTGTGATTTTCTAAAAAGGTCTGTGATAATTAACTTTAAAATCTTAAATATAAAATGATCTTCGATATTTTAATACATTTTTTATCGAGTTTTTTATCAAACAGAGAAACGATATTTATTGCAAAAGTAAAAACAAATCTAAAAAGTTTTCAGTTTTCAAACAAATTTCCGGCTAATTCCCAGCTTTTCCCCAGTGATCAAAATTCCAGGTTAATTCCCAGTTCCACCCCGTCAGTGGCCACCCTGGTTTTTCATTTGTTTTTTTAAGTCTCACTCTCCCACTTTGCGTTATTTGGTGAAAAAGATTGATTTAATTTTAACTTTTAGGCACGATTTTTTAATCTAATATAAATGGAAATAAACTTCCGATATCTGACGTAATAAGTAAATTCAACGAAAGAAATTGATCTAAAATTGCTATATAGCCAAAATAAAAATTGAAATTTAAGAACCCTTAATTAGATTAAAATCAAATTCAAAATCCCATTTAACGTCCAAAACTCAAGTCAATGTATAAATTCCTGAAAATAAACCAAGAATCTTACGATAAAATTTGGACAAACACCACAAAATGCTCCCATTGCAAATCCTGAAAACAAAATAAAAATTTGTTTCTTTGGACAAAAATAAAAAAGAGGAAAGAAAAATGAGAATGCAACCAACAGAACACCTAGAAAAGGTGGGAACAGCAACGAAAATATGATGCTACCTCCTGGATACCTGAGAACTAAGTGTCAAAAAATAATAGCAAAAATAATACATTTTTCCAGCTTTTCTACCAATTTTTTGTATAGTGTTAATGATTATACGATGGTGCAAAGTAAGAATGAAGAATAACATATTTTACATCGCTCTATTTGCGTGTAGTATTTTGCAATCTGTACAATAAAATAATTTGACTGCCTGATGGAGTGTAACATCCTCCTTATAACAAATGAAAAGAGGCATAATATTAGACTTCAGAGTCGCACCCAGCATTCGAGGAGGATTTTAGATTCACCAAGTGTAACGTGACCCTATTGAAGTTCTATATTAAGAAGAGCAAAACGTTCTTATTCCTGAACGGCATGTAGGTTAAACTACAAAGATCCTACAATCTAGGAGCATGGTAACTGTTAATCATTTTATGTTAAAATTTCTTCAAGGAAAGAAGGAAGTTAATTTCAGTCTATTTTTGAAATAATATTGTGATAAATTATATTATTCTGCAGAGTATGGAATTCCAATCAGGCTTGAAATGATAAAAATTATTATTAAATTCACAAAATTTCTTATTATTCTTTCAGGCTTTAGTTGATTAGATTGAAATAATTGAGTTCAATTGGAGCAAAGTAATAATAGTTTGATTTATAAACAAGCAGCAGTTCTAAATAAACTTCAAATGGAATTTTGAAAAAACCTTTAAAAACATCATTTTTAGCCACGTCATCTTCTGGAACAGGATTGCAGTAAATTTATGTTTCCAAATATCAGTATGATCGGCATTTCTGTTACATAAGACGACTTAAAGATGATGTTTTTAAAGATTTTTTCAAAATGTACTAAACAGAGACATTAAGCCATAGACTTTTATTCCGTCCTTTAAAGTTCGTGTCTTGTTCAAGTCTTCAAAAGGAACTTTAACAGTTACAATCATTATATAAATTTTTTGCAAGCATTCATAAAAATTTAAGTCAGTCCATAAACCGGAGGTGTAAGATTTTATGGATGACCATGAACATAGTGATTAGCTGATTAGTACCCACAAATGTGTAAATCAACCAACCTGTACTCTAACCGGAAATATTTTTGCCTTTTAAATTTCAAATTCTCCATTAGTAAATTGTAAACAGTCAAGAAAAAATGGCTTGTACTGTGGGAAAGATAAAATTGCAATTATGCTACAACAATTAAATTTGAGAACCTTACACCCATTTGTTTCCACTCAATGTATTCTTATCTTAAAAATATAGTAACTTCTGGAAATTAGTTTCATTAAAAATAAAAAAATAAATAAAAAATAACGGCAATACTTCTTTGCACGCGGTCTGCGACCTCTGGACATGAAAGTCAGGTTTATCTATGCACTTTTACACGCGAGAATGTACTTGCATATGCTAATAACCCCTTTATCAACGTGTTGTAAAAAAAACACTTTTAGAAATAATCATGGAAACCAGCATTTTTAATGCATTTTAAAAATACGTGATTAAATTTTCAGTTAAGTTATTTATTCTTCAATTTATAGAGGTGAGACTGTTTTCATTAAGATTTGCATTTCAACATTTCCAATTGTGGTACTGCGTACACTACAGAAAAACATATTTGTAATTAAATTTAAACAGTTTTGAGATTGTGGTGAAAAATTAGAGGTAAAGATACCTAAAGTCTCATCAAGAGAATTAAATACAATAATTAAATACAATAATCATTAATATGATTGTTCAAAAATTATACACATTCTTTGAAATCTAATGATTTGTTATTAACAATTGACATTTTAGACGAAATACATTAACATAACAAATTATTTAGGATTGCAAATCCTCTATTCAAACCGCGAGCATAACCTTTATTTAGTTAGGTTTTTGCAATGAGTGAAGCAATCTGCCGGTATCGGTAGACAGTTTATATTATGTTTTTGCGTGTGTATATATTTTTTCATCTCGTTCGCGACACTATTGAATCAGTCTGCTTTTGTCTTTTTTGTTTGGATCGTAGTTTCTCCAATCTAATCATAAATTCTTTACTAATCTAATCATAAATTCTTTACTAATGGCCAATGATGGAAGCGAGTTTCTTACAGTTCTTGACAAATTAATCACAGCTAAAGAAAAGGGAAAAATTGACAAAATTCTCAAATATAGGGATTATAGGGGATTTTGAGAAAGAAATGGGGGGTAGGGAACTGTCTGTGATCCCTGTAATAATGATCATTAATCATTAGTCATTCATCATTAAGCAAATAGTCATTAGGAACATTATAACTTTTGAGGTTTAAAATGCAAAGTAAATATTATCTGGAATCTATACAATAAGCCTTTAAGCCCTTGCAGATGTATCAAAAGGGGCAAGTGCCTTTAGAGGTATTACCTTTATAACAGAATTTACATTTGCACTAATCTGTTTCTAAAGCTATAAGTTCAATGTTCTAGACACAAAAGCGTAGTTGCCGCACCACAAAGCCGCAAGCTAACCGCAATATTCAAGGCAGAACTCATTTTGTTCCTTTTATTACGGCACAAAGCTGCACTATTCCAGAATTCCATTCATATTTCATTTGACAAACGTGCTTCAAATTCTCCAGACTTGAGATAATAAAATTTGTATATTAATTTGCTTTCTGGTAGATGGTATTTATAAGGTGACACAAGGATAAATTAATTTTGTGCAATCCTTAGAAGACTTCACAAAGATTTCAAACAAACGTGAACTTAAGCTAAAATCTTACATAAATCAGGGAATAAATAAAAAGATTTCAATGATTTCAAAAAAATTCACAAAAACGTCCATGATTTCAAAAATTGTGCAAAGTTTTTATGTAATAATAACACAAGGCGCCATGTGGGGTCGTGGGCGACCCCCTTATCCGAAAATGTCATATTGCAAAGAGAGCAGCCGTTATTTCAATTCCTAAAAATTACTGAATACTCTTCAACTATCCTTTTAGTGTGTAGATAAGGTTTTATCGACGAAATTTTTTTTGCTGCGTGTTAGAAAAATAAAAATCGTACAAAAACGTGAAAAATGATTTTTTTCACGAAAAAATCAAAACTCAGTCAAATGTTTTGATATTTTAATCTAAAAATTTAACCTGTAATTCTCGAAATATAGCTCTTCAAGAAAAAAATTTTGTGTAAGTGCCCGGAGGCGCTTTAAGGGTTAAATAAGGTTCACTGTCATGTGCCGCACTTATGCTGGTATCTATATTTAGATTATGCGTCAATTTGAACAATATTTCGACTAAAAACACTCAATGCATGACAATTTTGTATCAATCATCAAAACATTTAACGCTATGACTCAGGCCTAACTCTACATATCGAGGTCTAATATGTTTACCCATCACAAACATATGAATAAAGACATTTGAATCATTTTAAGAAATATAAATTATAATTGGATAAAAATATTATAATGCCTTTAATGCAAAATATTTTCAAATTAATCCTGGTTTGAAATTTTTCAGCATGAACAAATATATATAATTCCTAAACACCCACGTTTCGTGAAGCTGCATGCCAAAATCAACTACATACATAAAATACATCCACACATTCACCTTCGCCAACTATTTATAAGCCAGTAGGTTTAGAAAATGGATTCGTGATTCAAACAGCAATACGTGGATTACTGAAGTAAAGAAGTAACGATTTTCACTAATCAACAGTAAAATCTCACTAATTTTTAGAGACTAGAAAAAACATAAAAGATTTTTGTTTTTCGTCAAATATTCTACATCGCCGATTCTCGTTTAAAAAGAGACTCGAGGATTTTAAAACAAAGGAAAGGAAATTGCTTTCAAACTGATGAATCAACGTCTGCTGATTCTTGTCCGAGGTCGTGTTTGTTTACCCAACTAAAAAAGGTTAAGAGATGTCAGACTGCAAAGTATAAAACAGGAATTTTAGCATTCTTTTTTTTCAGAATTTAGAGTTTATAACTGTACATTAGGCAGGTCCAAGAATAGATTTTATTTATTTTTTTAAAAACGGGCCCCTAAAAATGGTTCCTTTTGGTGTCAGAATAACCCCGGAATTTTTTCAGAATTAAAAAAAAACATTTAGGAGTAGCGCAAGTCTGTTTTTGCAAAAAGAATGTTTATTTTATTTTAATTGTCGCTGTGTATGTATTTAATTAGTTTACAAAAATATATTGAGGGGTCATGCAGGCCCAAGTTTAAAACGTGTTTTTCATATTCTGTCAAAAATCTGGATGATGTAAGTCACGTAAAGTGTGGTAAGCAATTATTTCAAAAATGGGCCTTAAATATTACTATTTTATTACCCGTCAATACGTATTTTTTTTATTCTGCCAAAAATTCGAATGATGTATTTCACTAGAAGTAATACAGTTCAGGTGTGCCAACGTAAAATAATCCATTAACAGCAGCAATTGAAATAAGCATTTTTTTGGCAAAAATGGACCTGTGAGACCACTAAAATAATTTTTAAAATTATCGTGAAAATCCGGGTGATGTACTTCAAGCAAAGTTTCGACAACTTACTTTATCCGTATATTTAATCCGGATTGAAAAATCACCATTGAAAATTGCTTGACTATCAAAGAAACTCATTTTGAAATTGTCCAATTCTTGAATATTTGAATTTGAAATTATAAATTTAGGAACATTCTCGTGATTTTCAATTTATAATGGTTTAACTATTAAGGCTTCATATTTTGAATTAAAAATAGTAAAATCATAAAGTTTTCAATTCCAATTCGTTCTATTTTCAAACGATAAATAATCCAAAACTGGCCAGTTTGTAAAGTTTAAATCGAAGTTTAAATGAAAAATTATTTAAATTGTACCATTTTGAACAATTTAAGTTGTTAACCATACCATTTAGAACGTTTTAGCATACAAATTTGCAGTTTCAAATGGTTAAAATTGCAAATCATGCAATTTTAAGAGCTTCAACAATAGTCAAATTTTTAATGATGAATTGATTAAATCAGAAGTTGTTCAATCATAAACGATTTCAATAGATTAAATCGGAAATTATTATTCCTTTTATTAGTTTCTCATTTTAATTAGTTTACATCAAAATTTTACATTTTTAAAGCTTCTTTTATCATTATGTAAATGAATCAATTACAACTTGAAATTAGTATTCAAAACTACGAGTTTAAATATCAATGTTTAAAACCTAAAAATGAAAATATTTCTATTTGAGGCCTTATTAAATAAGATTTAAAAAATTAGTTGTTAGAAATAGGCTTTCCAATTCTCTCATTCTTACTAATTTAAATAATACGCCCTTTTTGTTTTCTTTAACCAAAGATCAAATAAAGTCTTCTACGTCTTATATGCATTTGCGTCTTATTTTCATTAGAAAATATATCATTGTCCATACTTAAGGAGACCTCAAGAAAAACAACAATGAATATAGACATAGTAAATATTTCAATTTTTATACACGCTTCCTTAACTAACTTCCTATTATTATGTAACTGTGATTGAGCACATTCGCACGCTTTAAATTTCTCTCGTATGTGAATTATCTGATTAAAACTGATTACTCGATTTTTTTTCAAGCGCACTTCATCCTATTGAGTCCAATGAGAAAATAAGAATATAAACAATTGAAAACTGATCCAGATTTAAAGAGAAAATTGAGGATCAAAATACATTTTAAATATGTACAAATAACAATTAGATTTACAGTATTTCAAAATAAGTTTTTAAAAATTTGTATTTTAAATCAATGTTACGTCCATTTTTATTCTAAAAAAATCAAATGATGTGTTGCTTTACATTCAATGTCTACAATCCTTGATGCCTTGCTGCATTAATTAATCTCTAATTGCACTCCCACACACCAAAGATGTTATTAATAGCTAATAAGAAAAGATGATAAAACAAAAACACCCTTTTTACGATAGCCAGAGTTGGAAATTTTCAATTATTATAAACACAGACATCAGACTCATTTGAGAAATTCAAATCAGTGTCATAAGTAGCATAAATTTATCAAAATAGTAGCAACATAGTGTCGTGTAATTCGTTAAATATTGAATAATACATCGAGAGATAAGCATTTTTTAAATATGGTATACAATTTACATCTCTCACACAATCGCCTAAAGCCTCTAGAAATCCATTCGAATCCTTCTAAATCTTTTTAAATTATTTGAAATTTATAAAATCCCTTAAATCTTGTGAAATCCTTAAAACATCTTGAAATCTAGCTACGAAAATTTTGAAATTTAAGAAACCCAGAAATTCAAATCAAAGTAAAATAAGAGGAAAGAAAAAGAAGGCAAATTCCAAATATTGGACATTAAAGAGGAACTTAAATTTTGATTTATTCTGAATTTAATTTCTTGAATTGTAATCTTCAAATATCTTTAAAAAATCATTTAAAAATGATGAAATCTTTTAAAACATCTGAAATCTTGATAGAACTTTAAAATCAACTGAAAGCTATTAAAAACCTTTGAATTCTCTTAAAGTCTTCTAAAATCACTGGAAAAATTTCTAATTGTTTTAAACCCTTTAT
>CAKNWT010327416.1:16529-33618 GCA_932066315.1 Andricus coriarius | reverse complement strand
CCTTGTTCTCTCTTTATCTCTCTTTATCTACTCACCCCTTTGTACACGTGCGATTCGACCGAAAAGCGCATCAGCCATTTTCCCCGCACTGCGGTTTAATTCCAGCTGATTTATGAATGGAATTCGCGAAAGTTAGCGTCCACGGTATGCACCGACGATGGTGACCGTCTCGCAATGTCGTTGAGTCATGCAAAACTCCGGGAGCTGCGGTCCAACAATGCGAGCTCGCATAATCCTCAACTTTCTCTAAGTTTTGCTTATTTTTCACGAGTCGGCTTATCTAAACATGCTGGATGCTGCGGGAAATAAAAGATTCAGCACTTAACAAACCACCAAGACTTTTCAATCCCTTCTCTAGCCTTTCTTTTCCGAATTGAAAGAAGAAAAAACAATGGTATTGACTTGTTTGATTTTAAAAACGTTTCTTCCTCTTTCCCTGTATCCCTATTCATTCTTCCACTATTCCAATAAACAATCCATGCCATCTGCCCCAGCTCTCCAATAGATCTCTCCTTCTCTTCATCTATACTCTCCTATAACCTCTCTACATTCCGTCATCTTCTTCACCCTTCATGGCTAACACCATCCTCTTTTTTCCATATATCTCTTCCCCTCTTCTTTTCTGTCCATCTATCTTCCCTCTATATATTCGCCCACTCATGTTTCCTTGACTTTTCCCTATCAGTTTTACCATCCACTCTTTGTATCCAACACACCTTCTGCACCCTTCTTTTAGCTATCTCTTCTATTCTCTACCCTCTCCATATACCTTTTTAATTATACCCCTCCTCATTGTTCCTCATTCACACATACCATCAATCCCCTCTAGTTTTAACTATCCAATATACCTCTTTTTCTCTATACTTTCCCATATTTCTCTACATTTCCTCATTTCCTTAACCATTCATGGCTTAGACCACGTTATTTCTTCTATATATCTCTTCTTGTCTTCTTTTATGTCCACCTTTCCTCTATATACTTGCTGTCTCCTCTACATCTAACCTTCCTGTATACATTTTGTCATACATTTTTCAAATCCAAAACCTCCTCTTCATCTACCATTGCGCCTCTTCACATCCACTACACTCTTAACTACCACTCCTCAACGTTTGCGTAATGTTATAGCAACTGTCTAAAACATACTCCTACTCATCGTCACTTCTAGTTCTTCTACTTCTCTCTAATCCTCTATTCTACACTCTCTCCCATTGGTCTCTTTTTCTATCCACATATACCTCTCGCTTATCCCTCATTGATCCTCTTTCGGGTACACTCTAAACCCTCGCTCAATATATATCTTTCTTATTTCTCCTCTGACTATTAACCATTTCTCTGTATAATTACCGTCCCCTGCTTCCCTTTAACATTATTCACCCCGTCTCTCACTCACTCTTCGTACCCAGTACGTCCTCTCTACCTAAAATATACACTCTCGCTCCTCTATACCCTCTTCTATTAGCTATCCCTTCCATTGATTACCTCTTGTATATATCTCTTTTATTTTACAACTGCTCGTCGGTCCCATCCCTCGTTATTTATCAGATTCGCATATACCCTCGCATATACCATCAATCCCCTCTACTCTCCAACGATTGCACCTTCCAGGATCCTCCATTCACCCTTCCTGATTTTCTTCTATTACACAATTTATTATTACTCTTACATATATATCTCTTCCTCTCAATCATATACCCCTTCTCATCTCCCCGTCCATTTCTTCTACCTCTTTTCGACCCTTTGCCGTCCACTCTCTCCTATATGTGTCCTTCCCCAGCCTTCTACACCCCTCCTCGCCCCCTCTTAAGCCTCATCAATACCTTCAACCCATTCATCCTTTACCATCTCTTTTACCTTTCACCCCTTACAACCTAAATCCTCTCTCAATATACATCTACCCCGTTGAAAAACTTTTTAACATATCCTTCAACTCTTCCTCTCCACCTTTCCCTGTCGCCCCATTCTTTCCTATAGGATAATTCTTTACACCCGCAACTACGGTGTTATTATTGATCCTACCTTCAGAAATTTTCTTTGGCACCATTTTTACTTTTTACACTCGCCTCGTGCACGGTGTCATTTCGCATTGTGTCTTATTTTCACATTTGAGTGATTCCGCGTCCCCTCGCGTCCCCTTGGATGCCAACCACACCGCTCGTCGAGACTGAGTTTTGACCTGAGAGTGCTCGCTCGTCCCTTTAAATCCGGTTAAAACTAGATACTAATCCCCTTCGCACTCTGTCTAATTGCCCCCGACGCTAGACACCCTGCGGGAGGTGAGTGTATTAGAAGCATAGTTTTGATAATCTTGCTCTTTCCTGATGGTTATATACTGATTCACTATTACTCTATGCAAAATATTTAGCACACTTAGGTCCTACAGTTTTTATTGGTTCTCCCAACGTTTGCTGATAGATAGACCAATAATAATAGTCATTTATGAAATAAACAGTAAATTGAAAGAAATTTAAGTTTTAAAGTGTCCAAATTATTATTGTTATTATTTTTCAAGCTTCCTCTCGGGTAAATCCTGCTTTTCATCATCAGCGACGGACTATTATTATTTTTATTCTATTAAACCATATCCCTTTCATGGTAAGCATGACTTACTCATTTCTAGCCTTGTTATAATGTCGGGGGCCAAGGAGTTCATAGGAAGTGTACTAGGCGGTAAAAGGGGGGAGGGGTGTAGATTTTTATTTTAATCTGGCATTCATGTGTAGCTTATTTAAATATCATGTTCGTTCAGCAACACTGTTCCGACGCAGGTCTTTGATCAATCTCTCTAGCAAGCACCCCAGGGAAGAGCCATGCATTTCTTATAAACTATTTGTCGCTACATTTTCCTCTCCCGGCATACATCTTAAGCTATCTTTAGGTCCATACATTTCCTCATGCAAGCTCTTGTGCTTCTGTTGCTTTTTATATCTTTCCGATTTAGGGTCTTATTCACACATTCGCACCATTCTTTCCTCTGGCTGTCTCTGGGTACGCTACAATTTACTTTACCCAGATATACTTGGTTCGTCAGCATTTATTCTCTCAACATGCCCAAACCATCTCAACGCATTTCTTTCAGTCTTGTCGAACACTGTTTCATCTACATCACATTCTCAATTTTGAATAATGTTTCTTCAAAATCATCTGAATTTGTAGAAATTCTAGTTTGTAGTTATTAATGTCGGTAGCTATCCAAAATTTAATGTTGATAATTAAAAAATATATTATAATTTCGAGATAATATTTAATTTCTACTGTATCCAAATTTGGAAACATTTCAAATTTTTTACATACAAACTGTAAAGTTTGGAAACTCAATATTAGCTTGCTCTTGTTTATCAAGATTTAATGAAGGAAAGATAATAATGTTTCGCGCGTCATAATCATTTTTCAAACATTTTCAGTTTGGTATAGTGAGAAGAAGGTTTGGCCTACAGAGGAAAAATAAATATTTTTCGATAAGATTTCATACAACAATAGCAATTGTTGGCTGCGTTACCTGATGTTTTTTCAGTGTAATTTGATGGGTTATTTTAATAAATTGGCCATTTTAAAAATAAATAAACTACGTATGCATTTATTTATTTAAAGTTTAGAATAAAGAAAACACGCAGATTTGAAATTTTTGAATTTTCAATAATATACAATAATAAGTAATAACATTAGTAATAACATTAATGATGACATTCAATATCAGCATCACATACCAATTACGTAGATGATGATCAAATTATATTCATCTGATAGAATAATACTGTTATCATTACTATGAAACTGACTGTGTTAACAAGGAAATCTCCCAAGTCTGTTTGTATCAAAATATTCATGATCATCGTGAGACATCTGATGTTAACTATAATTTAATCCTGTATACTGCCATAAATGATTTAATATATTATGTCAACGGCAGCACACCATTATTGCCCTAAATTCATTGATTTAATAATCAATTCAGCAAGGGATGTACGTTGTACGGTCAGCTTTTCACATGTCAATAATCATTATACTACTTTATGATATAGCGGATTATTAATAGTGTAGCATGACTAATAATGTGCAATATTCATAGAGATAAAATTATAAATAATTCAGTTCTTAGAGATAAAAGTTTAGGTATTAGAAACAATAACTCTTTTGTAAATTAGATGGTATATTTATAAACTTTATTTTTTATGTTAAATAAATTTTGAAGATTATATTCTCGATTATATTTCACTATTTTTTTTTAATATATTATATAAAATCGGTTCGTGATACAATTTATAATGTTCAAAGTTGTTTCTTAAATTTGAAAAAATGCTGTCACTCAAGAGAGTCAAATGAAAAGGGAGATCAGACTTTTTTATGCCACATAGTGTGGATGGTGGTGATTAATCTTTCTTTTTTACTATGGCGGATAATTTGTCACAAGTGAGAAAAAGTATCGATGAGCCACTGTCCGTTGCAACCACAGGTCAGAGGAAAGAATTTGGCTTTTCAGGGTTTACCTTCGCGATGAAAAAAATCGGCAATTAAATATTTGTATAAAAATTAAACGCAGTTGCATGACTTAACTATTATTTTGGAATTTCGATTGATTTTTTAAGAAACGTAAAAAGTACTTGTAAATTGTATTACATTTTAGGTTCCTGAATTTTAAAGAGTTAATTTTGAAAAATAATTTTAATTCAGATTATCTGAAATCAAGGATGAACATTTGTGGCTGAGATAATGATAGTTTCTAGTTCTAGAGTGAAATGGGGGATAACCAAAGTGCAAACTTGAAAACGGAAGTGCAATGTTGTTTAGCTAGAATTTAATGTAATTAAGCCTCATTTACAAGCTCAACGACATTAGTCTGCAGTTTGATCTCCTTACGTCTTCATCTGAGTTCTTGAATGATATACGTTACTAAGATACTAAGTAAGTGGTAAAGTTTATAGTGGTAAGTAACTTGTGATGTTCAACTTCGGCTCTGAATACTTCCTGTTTCAGTTACATCAAAATTACCTTTAGAATAAATTGTATGTATTCTCTACAAATCTGAACAAAAAAGAATTTCGTTGGCTTAAGTGAATAAATAACATTACTACTATCAATATAATTGATTTTCCATTATTAATTAATTATTACATGTTATGCACAATTTGTAGAATTTAGAATTTAATTTGAAATTGCATATAAATGACGAAGGTTGTAATTTACAGTTTTAAAAGCTTTCAAGTTAAAAATGATCTACTTTAAATCTTATATTGCAGATAATATATTTTGACAGCTTATTGCATGGCATTTTTATCTTTTAAGAACTGAAGAAAATTAATCAAGTTTATTAGATTCAAAGGACACCACGTACAACATTAAAGACTTAGGGTTCGAGTACACTAAAAATTTCTTAGTTGAGACAAGCATTTAATGTATAAGATATGATACTGTTATTTTATTATTTAAAACTGCTGTTTTATTAGTTGGCACGACGATTTCATTAGTTGTAGTGACTAATCAATTAGAATGAAAAACTAATAAAATGGTTGTCCCAACTAACTAACCATTTTTTTCGGTGTATAGAAATATTGTCTGAATGTTTTACGGGGTAAGATAATTAGGTAATGCAAAAAAACAAAAGATAAGAAAGGTTCATTTCAATATTGAAATATTGAAATATTCTTATAAAAAACAAAGGTTGCGATGCATCAAAATTAAAGTACAAGGGACTATTTACTTGTAAAATCTTGTTAAAAGTCACTAATAAATTAAAAAATCAAAGATTTAGAATTAGGAAAATTTGCAAGATTTCGGAAATAAGAAGATTCAGACTCGAAAAAAATTAAAAATCAGTTTAAAATCACACCGAAGATCTGGGAAATTTTTTAAATCTTCAAAAATCTTTGTGAATCTTGAGAAGATCCTTGAGATATCTTATAAAATCCATCGAGACACAGTGAGACATCTGGAATCTTAAGTCACTAATTTCAATTTCGAAAGATTTTTGGGATCGCGGGATTTAAATGAATTCATAAGTACTTTTTGGGTTTGTATTAAAATTGACAGTCTATGTGCGTGAGAGCGTTTAAACGACCATTTTTCGTCAAATATGGCACTTGCCCGGCATTCACAAATTAAATTTTTAGGTTCATTTTACAACCCTTGAATAATATTTTTATAAATCCCAAGAGTCCAAAAATGGTACACTTGTTTGGTGTGTGGAGGCATTTAGGAGGGCAGTTTTTGTCAAATATGAAATTTTTCCGGGTATTCAGAGATAACATTTTTAATTTTATTTTACAACCCTTGGGTGTTATGTTTTTTCAAATCCAGAGTCCAAAAATGGTAAACTTTTTTTATTTTGGATTAAAAATGTCAGTCTATGTGGGTGGGTGCGTTTACACGGGCAAATGTTTTGTCAAATTTGAGACGCTTTCGGTGTTTGAAAATTAAATTTTAATTTTTTTCATATTACCTAGATAATATGTATGGGTATCTGAAGTTATAAAGCGGTAAAAAATTTTTTTTTGGGAGAAAATTTTAATTATTTTGAAAACCTTATTTTGCGCTTGCATAATTTTGTATAGTTCATTTCGCATAGATGAATAGGGAAATTTCTTTTTTAATAATTATTGTCCATTTTTATACAAATAAAAAATAAAAATTCGTCTTAGTCAGACGTCTGAACCTTCAGCCCAATAAAAACAAGAAACGATTATGACCTCCATTATTTTTTTACTATTTACGCTTGGGTTTCTCCTCTGAAATTTGTTAAAATAATCGATGAGCCTTTTTTGTTAATTTTATAAATTACGTTAAATGTCAAGTAATTTTGAACTTGACTATACGCTTAGAAGATCCTTAACTAGTTTCTTCAATTTTCATTCAAGTTCCAATATACAAAAAAAAAATCGGGTCAGAATTCTGTAGTCCAAGCAGCTTTCGACCCTCTCGGAAAAATACGATAGTGCCCGGAAATGCGGTCAGGTACGTGATTCGAAAAGGCAATGACGATACGAGACTCGTATTCTAGCAGGTAAAAGTCGTAAAAGTGAATATGTGGTCTAGCGTGTGCAATGACGCCTTTGATCAACGAAATAAACGGCCTGCAGTAGTACCAGCCATCCATGATGCAGCTTTGACGGAATGAAGCGCTGTAGAATTGGCATGACGCGGCTCAGTTTTAGATACGATTGTGCTCGAGATGAAAAAAAGTAAAAAGATGAACAAAAAAAACGCACTCAATACAGTTTTCCCAGTCCGCTTGGTTCATCGATATCTAGTCTGAAAATTTTAAACAACAGTTTGGCCGAGTTTCCGGTTAAGGGATTTTTTAAAATAAATTTCTAGAAACCGGAAACAGGACAATGGATGTTTTATTTTTGTATATATTTCTGAGCTCTTAGCTTATAAGACGAATTCCCTTTGTCCACATTAAGGCTTGCCTATCTTCTCGCACGCTTTTAGCGTGTTTTTTGTCTTCAACATGAAGTTCTTCCCATTGCATGGTAATGCTTTATCATTGATCTTCAAGTTATTCATTTTCCAGTTTGGATTAAAATGAGTAAAATTTGAAAATTGTAATGTAAAATATTAAAATGATTTACTTTTAATGACTTTAGTTTCAAGATACGAATGTAAGAGTACTATGGTTTTAAATGCAGTTTGGAATTATTTGATTTTTAAAGCTTCAAGCCTGAATTGAATTATTTTAAAAGTTTCAAATTATAAATCCTATAATTTTCAAGGTTTTTTAGAAAAATTAAACTTTGAAGGTTCGCAGAATTTTCAAGTTCTTGAATTTGGAACATTGAAAATTACAGGGATTTTTTTTGGCACTGAAATCTCATTTTTTATTTAAGTAAAATTTATCCAATCACTTTGAATGTTATATGATACTACATAATATAAGAGATACTTGATAATAATTTGTAGAATTTTTAAAACGTTTATAATTCCAATTTAGAATTACAGTTATGAACGTGCAATTCTAAAATAATTTAGTTTTTGTAGTCTTGCAAATAAATTGAAAATATTATGAAAACCCCTATTAAAAAAATAATAAATGTATGAATATAAAATTTTTTAATTTTAATTTAAAAGCTTTAAATTCAGAAGAGTTATAATGCTTTGATTTTGTATCGAGGTAACTTATCAGAATTATTAAACTTTAAAATGTTGTTATAACGTAACGTTTAGCATTGTTATAAATAATATCAATAAACGACCAAAAATCTTCATCTTTTTGACAGGGAAAAAAATATTAATCTATTATATATTAAAACAGCTTCTCAGATTTATTAAACTCTAGAAAATGGTTAAAATTTTATATTTAGCTTTGTTTAAAATATTTTAAGCGAAAGAATATCAAACTTTAATATAGCTTTGCAAATAGCATATCCGACTTTCTAAAAAAGCATGATACTTTTCTATTTGCTAACTTAAATTATTTATATTAAATCAAAATTTCAAGTTTTTACAATTTTTTGAAGTTTATTATCGCTGAGAAACTAGTTATATATACATATCAGACGGCAACGAATTTTTTTAGCTAAAAAGTTATAATAATTGTCTGTTTGATTACTTAAATTATGTATGAAAAAGCAAAGGGTTAAGTGTTGAAAATGTAATATTTTTTTCGCATGAAAAATGTATAAAAATCGTTTATAAGTTTTAAAAATTTCTTCATAATAATAACATTGTGCCATAAACGAATTAGTTACCTTCTTTCTATGCTGAAGTTGGTATACAACTTAATATAATTATTACTTAATATAACTTAATATAATATAAGTATAAGGGTTGAAGTTTAAAAAAATATGTTTTTCATCAAAATGCACTTTTTTTGTAAATTTTTGTCTAAAAAAAGGCTAAAAGGTACAAAAATAATAATATCATACTTTTTCAAGAATCTAATACATTTTGGCAAATAAGTTTTGAATGAGGTAAAAAATTAAAAGCGTGTTCATCTTTTTAAAACATAATTTTTATTATTATTATATAATTTTTTATTTGTAAAACAGCGATGCAATACCTTTATTTTCATAATACGAAATAATCAGTCGATTTCATGTTTTTCTTTAGTGAAAATTAATAAGTTAGATTTAATCATTTAATTAATTATTTAACTAGTTCAAAACTTTTTTCAAAATCCTAATATTTAAAAATGTCCTAATATGGTATTTTAAATGGTTTAAGTTTATAATATTAGAAATGAGGATGAATCAGATAGATAAAAATTTATTCGCTATACTTTTCTAATGTTTTTTTATAATTGTATTATTGACTTTAATAATTTTAAGTTAGAAAATTTATTATTGAGTATGTTATTTCTTCAACATTGGAATATTTCAATTTCAATTCATTTGTTTTATTGAACAATTTATCTCGTTCTGCTTTGGGAATTTTTAGCGTTTCCAATTTATACTTTTGAGAAGCTTGAAATTGATCAATATGTAACAGTTCCGAATAATTAAAATCATATGCAATTGTACCGCATTTTGCATATAAAATAATTTTGAAAAACTCATTCTAAGTTTGTAGATGAGTAAATTCCTGTATTAATTATAATTTTTTTTCGATCAGCGGTAGTGTTGAGATGTAACTCTTCCCTGTTTAGTTTGAGAATAGAAATTAAAAAAAAAACCTATGGTAGTTATATACTGCTGCCTCTTTTTTTTGAACCCCTATATAATAATGTGAAAATATTGAATTGTGCTAAATAATACACAAAGTTAATTAATTTGTAATATTGCTATTCAAATTTTTATCAGAATTAGTATAAAAAAATCAAAACCTTGATGTATTTCATCTGATTTATAATGCAAGATTATTTATGAAGAATAAACCTTAAAACACCAAATTAAATCTAAAATTGCATAATTAGGCGGGAAAGTACGAAGTGAAATTAAGAAGGAGCGGTTTCTAATAGGTATACAACAAAAAGCCTTAATTGAGGGAGGACTAGAGCGAGAGACAAACCATATTGAAATCATCAAGAGCTTCTTCAGCACCCCGTTAATCCGTGGCTGAAAACAAGGGCGGAGAAGAAGTGGGGTAAGATATAAAAAGAGAAGAAGTTGGTAGACGTCGGCGATGTAGCCGCTCGTGAAAGCTTCGCTGTGTTTATCTTCCGCAGTCGGAAGAATAAATGGGGCCGGAGAAATAAAATGAATATGCATTCCAACAGACCTGGAATACCATGGGCGCGAAATGGTCGGGAATGGAGGAGAAATTAAGTAGTTGGGGCGGATCGTGCTACGGAATCTGAAAGAGAAGAAAAAGATACCGATGGTTGAACGAAACTACCTGAAAGGTAGAGAGTCTCGGAGAATAAGGAGTAAATGTAGGAAAAAGTATTTGAAAGCAAAGAAAATTCTCACTAATTCTTCATACGAAAAGGATTCCTCTATGTTGGAGATGCCAGGAGAAATATCAAAGATGAAAAAATTATAAAAATTAAGATATTTCATTTCTTAGACTGTGCTGTTAGCCTTTGTATCAGATCGACTGTCTTTAAAGATAGCTCAAATAAAAGATAATAAAATGTCAATATAGATTAAAAAATAAAATTTGCCATGTTAGCGTGTTTGTTAATGTTTCTTATGTTTCTTTCTTCATGTTTCTTATTAATGGTTGAACAATCTTAAAAATGAAGAGATATCGTTTTTGAGACCACTGCGCGTAAATCTTTTCTTGTAGATCGATTGTCTTCGAACAAGGCTCAAATTGGAGATCTTTGCATGTAGATGTGAATAAAAAAATAAAACTTTGCATGTCATACTGATGCTTTGATGTTATGAAAGATTGAAAAATAATAAAAATTAAGAAATGTGGTTTTTTAGACGCAGCATGTCCATGTAGATTAAAAAATATTATTTGTTATGCCTAAGTAAAGTTTTTTTTTATATCGGTAGTTAAACAATCTTGAAAGTGAAAAATTTTCGTTTTTAGATTACTATGCTGGATTCGTCACTTTTAGATTATCTATTATTATTATACTTTTAGATCTTTTAACAAGTCTCAAATTAAAGGTCTTGGTGCTTAGATGTGTACAAAAAAATAAAATTTGTTACGTGATACTGATGGTTTTTCGTTATCGAAGATTGAAATTGTAAAAATTTATTTTTTATCCCACCAAGCTGGAATCGTTTCTTTTAGATAGAATGTATTCAAATATGGCTCAAATTGCAGCGTTTTGCATGTCGATGTAGATGAAAAATTACATTTGTCATGTTATACTGATAAATTTAAGTAAGGGTTTTCAATCGTGTGCGAAACTGCGAATCTTATCTAAATTTATTATAATAAATCATCGTGAAAGCATGAAATCTATTATGCCATACTGATATTTTTTTTGTATATCACAGATCGGAAAATTACAAAATCAGAACATTTTGTTTTTAGACCACTATGCTGGAATATTTTCCTTCAGATTGATTGTCTTTTCGAGAAGTCGCAAATTAAAGGTCTTGGTAAGTAGATATTCCTAGAAAAATAAAATTTTCTATGTTATACTGATTTTTTGTTGTTGCCAAAGATTTAAAAATGAGAAAAATGCCGAAATTTATTTGTTTTATACCGCTATGCTGGAAGCTTTTCTATCAGATCGATTTTTTTAAAAGATGGCTCAAATTGAAGCGTTCGGCTTTTTGATGTAGATTAAAAAATAAAATTTACTATGCTATAAAAAAGCTGCGTCTAGACGTCCCATAAAATTGGTGGAGTTGGAAAAAGAGATGTTGGAAGGACTAGCCGAACATGTGAAAAATATTGGACGAGTCATCCCGAATTTCGGGATAACGAGAGACTTGGTATAAAATAAGAAATATAAGAAAATTTCATTTTTTAAGCCACTATGTTGGAATATTTTTTTAGATCGATGGCTTTTAACGATGCTTCTTTCCATGAAAGATTGAAAAATAAGAAATATGAGAAAATTTCGATTTTTCGACGACTATGCAGGACGCTTTTCTATTAGATCGTTTGTATTCGAAGATGTCTCACATTGAAATTTTTGGTATGTCGATGTAGATTAAAAAATTATATTGTTTTTTGTTGTTATTAAAGATTGAAAAAAAGGATTTTTGTTTGATAAATATATGCTGCAATAATTTCTTTTAGATCGATTTTCTTCGAAGATCGCTCAAATGGCTTCTGGCATGCAGATTTGCATTTAAAAAATGATCTATGTGATAATTAAGCTTTTTTTGTTACCAAAACTTGAAAAATAAGAAAAATGAAGACTTTTCTTTTAGACCACTATATGCTGGAAGCTTTTTTATTAGTCTGATTTTTTCGTGGGTGGCTCAAATTAAAGGTTTTTAAATGTCGATGTAGATTTAAGAATAAATTTTGCTGTGTCATGGTATTGTTTTTTGTTTCGAGTTCCAACATTTTTGATAAACTAAAACAAATGAAGGCTTAATGGAAATGTTCATTGTTCATAATGACATACAACAAATTTCACACCAATGGTTTTCTGTGCGAAGATGGCTGAAAATATGTTTATTAACAAGAAAAATGAAGAAATTTTGTGTTTAAGACCACTATAGATACTGGGATCTTTTCCTGTAGATCGATTGTTTTCAAAGATGTCTCAAATTGAAATTCTTGACATGTGGATGTACATCAAGAAATGAAATTTGCTGTGATAATAGGTTATTTTTTGTTAAAAGGTGTTAAAAATACTGAAATTTCGTTATATAGATTATTATGCTGAAAGCTTTTCTTTCAGTCTTATTTCCTTGAAGTTATTTCTATCATCACCCACATCCAAAATATTTCAGGTACATCTGCCCTTTCCCTTTAATAATTATTTTTTTCAGGTTTATAATTTCGACGAAAAATGATTTTTAAATGTAAAATACAGGTATTTATATAAAAGCATGAGATTTTACAAGGGAGGAATATTTTTAAAAGTGAACTACTATGAGGATAAAAATATTCTTCAGTTTAAAGCAGAAACTTGATGATTTTAATCGACATCCAACAGATTACGGCTTTCCGTTAAAAATGTAGATGAATATTTGTAAAGTCATGATGAATAAAACGAGTTTAATTATCAAAAAGTATAGGAAAATTGTTTAGATTTCGAAATTGTAACGGAGAAGCATGGTAGTAAAGAACTCGTTTGTCTTTTAATACTATTTGATGTTGTATGAAAATTCTTCACAGAAAAAACTATAGATTACATTTTTTGTTAGGTCATTTTATTACAAACCTATTTTCAACCTTAACTCTACTCGCTCTGGCTCGCTATCTTGATCAGTCTGAAAACTGAAAAACAATTCAATTGCTTTCAATATTCCTATAGTAATTATGTTTATTTGTTTAAAATGAAAATTTATTTTTTTCTATTCATATGCACGCATTTTCGCGTGCACCTGGAACCAAGTATCTAATTATATTTGGACAAATCGACGTGTCGATAAATCGGGAAAATTGAAGGGGCTTTTAGTACCAAACACTGCGCAATTGTTGACACGCCATAAATTGAAATCGTGTAAGTTAGGAGAAAAAAAGTGACGATTTCAGGGAAGTAGTGTATAGAATTTCCAGTCGATTGGACGGATGAAAAGCGGATGGAACCATTTCGAAAATATGGAAGCAGTAATATGGCGTAGCACTCAGGCAAATGATCGGAGCGGTTGTTCATACGTGCTTTTCTCTGCAGTCATCCTGTTCGCACTGCGGATTTTCCGGCTTTTTAGCATTTTCCCGAATGGACGTTATGTCATTCTTTTGCGACAATCGTAAAACAGTTGACTGCACTGAGAGAAACGACAGCGATGCATTTTACAGTGCCAGAAGCCTTCTGGTCATGCCTTTACTACAGTCAATAAAGTTTCGAATCAAACTAACCTTTTAATACTTGTTCCTTTCAGAGGAGTAGCGGCAAATACGGCGCAGTGGGTAAAGCGGCCCGGTCACTTTTACAAAAATCTGTGCACTATAAACGAGTGAGGTTACCGTTCAGTATAATACATATTTATGAATGCAATATTGAACGGTAAAGAAGTTTGGTTAATTAGGCCAACTATTTAATTTTGATGATGAATAGTTTGTTTCGGATGTTTCACTTTTATCATAACAGGTGTCACGAAACCAGTGAAACTTATAGTATTTTGCTCGAAATATAATTGAGGTGTTGCAAAATTGATTGTTTGACTTTTTTAAAGGATGAAAATGTGTCAGAAATGGGTCAAATTAATTTAAATCTATATAAAAATGACTTTATCTCTATGATATACAGAAGCAGATAGGACGTTGAATGTGCTGAAAATGGTATCCTTAGAACTTTGGTTTTTAATTAGACGCAAAACATAACCTCCAAATTTGGTAAAATAGCTGCAAATAAATATAGATATTTCTTTTTACTAAAATTATGTCTTCGATTGCTATAAAATCACTTTTAGTTTTCAATAAAAATCAATCAATAAAAAACGCGCCGCATTAGCCACAGGATAGGGTAACTTGACACATGGACAGCTTTTGGAAAGACTGAATAATTAAGTGATTTAATTTTCTTAGAATAAATTCTTCCTGTAAATAAAGCATGTCTAAGATATTGATCTGGGGGAAGTTATCCAAGAGTAGGTCACAGAAATTTGAAATTGTTTTATGTATCTTATAGAAAATTTTTGAGGAAGAAAATATCACTCAGGGAAAGCTTAGCTAGTGTTTTAACTGTTTTCGCCTAAGAATAACAATTAATAAAATCCATCTTTTCGTTGATTGAAATGTTTTTAAGTAACATTCTCGAAGTACATTTTCAAAGTCTCTTCAAAGAATAGATAATCGTCTTTGGTGAAAAATTTAGACATGACATCACTTTTATTATTGTATTGTTGTAAAATATCACACATAAACTCCTAGCTTGAATCCTCTTAATAGGGAAAAGTACTGAAAACTCAAATAATATATATATAGAAATGAAACATTGATGTCTTGATACCTTTGAACCCCGGAGGGTAAAAAAGTTCAATGAGATGTAATTATCGCATGGCTTACTCTTGAAAAAATCAACAGCGTAACAAAAAGATCTTCAAGAATTATAAACAAAAACCAAAAAACTTTTGTTTTCAGGCATGTTATTCATTAAATTCAAAACTTTAATTACAAAATAGAAACCTGCCAAGAAAAAATATTGTCTAGATAAAAACTGTTAAAATGGGATAGTCGTATTTTTTACATCGAAAATCAGTTTTTTTCTTGTCTCAGACATTTTTTATTCATAATATATCGAAAAAATTTCCTCTAGTTGTGTTTAATATTTTTCTAAATGTTGTTATTGAAAGCTTTGAAATTTTTTTGTGCAAATTATGATTAATTCAAATGACTGCTCTATATGATTGCATTATCGATTATATTTTTCTTGTTATCGACTAATATATGTTATGCACGCCGAATCCACCTTATCTCCCCTACTTTATTGTTTTCATTTATTTTTGTTTTTATTTTACTGTTTGTTTTATTTTATTCACAAATCGTCAGATATAGAGTTTATATCAGAAATTTTTCGAGATCGTACCAATTTTCAATTTTCTACTTTCAGTTTGTTATGATTTTAAGCAACTTTTCTGTAAATTGGAAAATATCGGAAAATGTTCTGCTGAAGAAGTGTTTTACGCCGCAAGTCACCGGCTAACCAATCATCAATATTCGTTTTATTCTATTAAAAATTCTCTATTTGCGATGCAGATGAACTTAGACGTATAGTTTTAAAATAAACAAAATTATAACTTTAAACGTTCTAACTTGAGTAATTTCAGTTTGGACGCCTATCGATATTGTAAAATTATTAGATAATTTCAAGTACCACAAAAAGAAAGCTTTTCAAAATAGAAAATTTAAAAGGATATGTAAGATAACATCAAATTAATTTAAATTAAAAATTTTAAAATATTTAAATTCTTATCATAATGAGATGGTATTCGTTTTTTAATTTCAAGTTACAAAACCCGCTCAATAGTGAAAACATGAAACTTTACAAAAAGGATGAATGTTTCCGATTTTTCAATTTAGAATTGTAATCGTTCAAAATTCAACTTTACATAACTTCGAATTCCTAAAAGTTAAAAATTTTTCGATTGAAATTTGTAGCTCTGATGGTTTCCTATGTTGGGGTCGTTTAGTAATAAGATTTTAATTTTTTAATTGTCTCAAATTTGAATTTCTAGCTAAAATTGATTTTTTTTGCAAAATATGTATTTTAATATGGAAATTAATTATTTTATTTTAGTTAACTTTGACGGAATTTTTTGTAGATTGTTTAATGGGAAAATCATTTCACACACACACATATGACATTGTTGATTTGTTGATTGTTGACTTCGAGAAATGAACCATATTCGTGATCGAATTCTCGGCTCCGGCCGACTACAACATCACTGCCAAGGAGAAGGAAAAGGAGGAGAGGTATCCAGACATTAAAAGGGAGTTGCAACGACTGCACCCAAAATATTGGGTTACTTTCGTACGATGTTACATATAGTATTGTATTCCACACTCGACCGTGGCCACCTTTGTTTCCCTGCAAAGCGGGTCCGATGGATTTTCTATAGCTTTGTTCGCGGCTCGAATTCTGATCGACTCTGAGCAACTCAGATTTTCAATATTGCGACCGTCGACCAAAAAAAGAAAAAAAAAACAGTTTTATTTTCGCCGCGCAAATTTTACTTTCGCCCCGCTTATTTTACTTTCGCCCCGCAAATTTTACTTTCGCCCCGCAAATACGGGCTACGGGAAATATACACTCAGAGAAAAGATTGAGTTGATTTAAAAAAACAGTTTATTCAACCTAATTTGTTTGCTGAAACTAAAAAATTTGGTAAGCGCAAATAAACCTTTGGTTATTTTTAAAAAACACAACGAATTAACTTGGTCAATTAAAGGTAATTATTTATTTGAGCATGATTATTTGATTTAACCAAATAAATGTGCTTAGCGAAATATATTATTTATTAGAAAATGATTTGGTTAAAGCAACGAAATTGTTTGGTTGATTCTGCCAAATACTTCCATTAACTACACTAAACACACCAAAACAGATGATGCCAGTCCACACCGGTGACCAGTTTGCGTGTAGAAAAGTTTCTGATGTGCGTCCTGTCGCAAATTGGTGAAAAAG